>MU226254.1:1983709-1994988 GCA_018584345.1 Thuja plicata
TGTCAGACATTTGTTGATCCATATTTCCCATTAGAGAGAAAGGTTGACCACATTAGGTCACTAAGGGTGAGACAAAGGTTGGCATATGATTGAATGGACCTAAAAACATGTAAAACATAGTGTGAAAATTGTAGAGTGCAATTTTTTCCACTACACATACATGGAACTCTTTGCCATGTTTTATTCCTATGCTTGTTCATTCTATGTTTTCTTTCATGTCCTTGTATGTCTTATTTCATTCACAATTGGTGCAACCATCCTGCATCAGATCTTTCAAGGTCAGCTCTCTGTGAACTCATTTACTGAGAATTTATTATAATTCATCTCTCTATGATCAAGAAAGAAAGAATCAATTAGGCTTTTGATAATCTTTACAAGTGTTCTTATATAAAAATTCAGTGATAATAGAAAAATGTATCCTTGTTAGATATGATGTCTGATCCCAATGTAAAGAAAATCCACATGCATATAGATTTAATTTTCAAGGAAGACTGTCACCTTCTTTCCTTTTTCAATTTTGATTTCCTCAAATATAAAGATGATAACTTTATATACCATTATGTACTTGTCCCAAAAAGTTGAGCCATTGAAAGTAAAGGTGATATTGAAGTAGAATCTAAGAAAAAAAGTTATTAATGATTTGAATTCAAGATAATATCCACTCCGCAATCCAATGATCCTCTAAGGATATATGAGATAATAAGTATAATTCTCATTATGTTTCATGACTATGATTTCAATCATACATTGTTGACAGTTCTGTTCCAAGTGCTCATGAACCAAACACTTTTGAGGAACTAATAGAAGAAGAAAAATGGTAAAGTGTTATGAAGATAAAGAGATGCATTCAATTCATTATAACCAAATGTGCACAACAAGAAAATTGATAATATTTTCAGACTGCATTCGAAGGCATACAGAGAGAAACATTAAGTGTGTGAAAAAGTCTTACTGATCTTTGTTTCTACTAGTTGATTTAATGAAATTATAGACGTGAGAGTATTACTGATAAAAATATCCTTAATGTTTAATGAAATGTCTAACAGCTGATATATATATATATATATATATATATATATCTAAAAATATATGTCAAAGTCTTTTTATTTGTGAATGTGTGTATATATATGTTTACATATATAAATATGAGAGTAAGAGAGTGGATATCTAACATTATCATTTTAAGATGCTTAGTCATAAAGACCGCCTCAAAGGCAACTTGGTTTCTGTTACAGATGAGTTTAAATTTAAAGAACTGGAGATGTGTCCAATCTACCTTTTTTTCTTAAATGATTTTGGTATGGAGGTTGCAATGTGAAGTCAACAAGTTAAAATTCATGGGATATTGCTTTCTCTACATTTATACCGAAAAACATAAATGTAATGCTTCATTCCACCATGGATTTTGAATTTAGAACTGTTGTAGCTGCTTTTGAGTATTTATTTTAGGGAGAAAGGAATGAATGTTTGGACTTGTATATCTTGATATGAGCTCAATTTGCAGCGTTGTTTGAATGAAAAATCAGAAATTTAGATCCCACCATTGATTTATATTGAAAATAAAGAGGGTGTCAAAGAAATAGATTAAAATAGATTTTGTAATTTTAATCAATGATGATGAATTATGAACTGCGATTTAAAATGTTGATAGTAAAATTGTAAGTATGGTCTTTTTCAAAAGGTTGAAATGGAAGTTTTCAATAATTTCTTTCCACGAGACCAAGCAATATTTAAGATCCTAGGATATCAAATGATGTTATCATGTATATAACTTTCAATTGAAAAAATATTCAGATTAAGTCTGACTATCATCTAGGCCAAAGGATCTGATAGTTGAGTACCTTAACTTCACGCTTCTCAAAATCCAAAATTTCAAATCACTACTAATTTTTTTACAACAGCTTACTTAGCAAGTCCCCTACTTATAACTAAGGTTTCAGGGCCATGTTATCAAATATGATACCATCAGGATGTTTTTTTGTCTAGCTCAAACTTTAACACTCTTGAATGAATGAAAGTTTTTAATAACTATGCTATGGGACCCACAGATAGTCAGCAAACAAAAAAGGCATGCAAAACCCAAAACAAAAGGCTCCCACAAACTAAATCTATTTTTTCTTCTGCAACTTGGATCTTCTGCTTTGTATCTCAGTTAGGAATTCTGCAACCCTTCAACATTGATTCTATTAGAAGTCCCCTCTATAATAGATCAAGTTGGAGTTCAACTTTCCACGTTTCAAAGAAAAGGAAAGAAGGTTACCTTCCTATATCATATATAATCAATACATATGGTACATTTTGTCTCTCTGTAATGGTTCTTAATTTTTTTTTATCCTAGTCGCATCTCCTAGACTTTCTTGGTTGAGCCTGTTTCAAATTGATTTATACATTCTTTTCTTTTAATCAATATCTATGCATTAAAAAGAAAAAAGAAAAAAAACATACAATAAACCATTTTTCTATAAACTAGTCTTTAGAATATCAAAAGATCAAACTAGAATCACTAAACATTTCTGCATCTAAAAACATGAATCAGAATGCATCATAGGAAATTCATTTTGGAATCCAATTCTGATACGCTTCATTCTTGAAATCACTTGATTCAGCAACTTAGCTATAAGCTATTTTATTTTTATATTTTATGGAATCGAGAAATTAATATCTCAGAGAAGAGGACAAAGTGAAATTCTCTATGAAGAATGGACTGATGCAAAAGAAATGAGACATAAAAATATGCAGATACAATCCTTCCAAAGATAAACTAATTAGTGGACTACCTAGTTGTGGAAGCTTTTGATGCATAAACTCAATATAAGGTATTGAAGCCTTTATAGTGAACCATGTCATTCATCTTTAGGGCATTCTCCCTCCAAAAGTAGACTGGTTGTTTACTAAGGACAACCTAAGTTGCTCCCAAAGTTGTTCCATGTTCTACCAAAATAGAAATGGTTACCCCAATCAGTGTTATAGGTAAACAACATATTGTAACAGTTGGCATGGTCTATCATAGTAGACATGGCACCAACAGGTCTCAAGCTATTATCAACACCACTAATTCTATACTCTGAATGCAACTTGCTCTAGCAAATCCTTCATCTGGAAAATGAACACTTCCCATATGAGTGGAAGTATGCTTTCCTCCTAGCTCTGTATTTACCACCTCGCCTCCCAATTGCACCATGGTTGCATGATCTGCAAGAAGAGTAAACAATTCAGAAGGTTAGTACCCCACCAATGTGTCGTTTGCATACTCCATCCACCTGTTCCCATCTTTAGGATCTGACATGGTTTCAATTCTTTCTGCAACTCAGGTAAAATAATTTAAGTTTTCACTTAAGTTTCTAATGGTATATTATTAAAATAATGACCTAAGTGAAATATATTCCAAAAAAAATAATTATGTGCATCAAATGTGGATTCCTAGGGGAAATAAGGGGGCCTCTAGACATGAAAATTATTATTAATCTTTCTTAAGGTCATTTTCATGAAAAATGAATAATAATAACTTTAAATTGGATATTTCCTGAAATAGTGCTATATAAGGAGGTTGAGGGCTCATTTTGATGACAAACTTGTGACTAATATTGTTATATTTCTATAACAAACCCTAGTTCTTCTAAAATCTTTGAGGACAAAACCCTCTAATGATTACTAGTTTTGAGGAGAAAAAGCACACTATCTAGTTGGTGCAATTCTTGGTGTTACCCATGCAAAATATTAGGGTTTATTGTCCATTGTTGCCTATGCCTTCCTTGCCTTAGTCAATTCCTATCTCTATGTGTTTTGGGCTTAGTTTCTTTGATTATATTTTCAAGTTGACGAGCGTTTGCTTGTGATTGACATCTTAAGTTGTGTTTTTTTCCTTCTAGTGACGTTGATTACCAGTCTTTCTCCCTAGTGATACCTTCATTCACAAATGCACGACCACCTCAACAATGAATGAAGATTCCCTAGAGGACTATAAAAATGTCTCAAACTGAAAATGGAGAAATTCAAGGAAATTTTTGTTGATTGAATATGTAATAGTCATTTTCTCATGCATAGCATTGTTAAAGGAGTTGATGTGATGTGTTTGATATTTCTTTTCAAGTCTTGGAAAGATGAAATTATAAACATGGTGCTTACTATATGCCACTACCCTATCATAGGAAACACAAGGAAGAAACTGTGAAATTTCATTTTGTTTTGAGTATTGTGTCACTACTCACCATAAAGGGGACTGGTTGAAGAAACAAATTGGAAAGACTGTGATCCAAATAAATTCAATTTTAGAGAACAAGGGAAGGATGACACTCAACATCCTCTCATCAATCACCAACAACTATGTGATTCCTTGTTTTGTTTTCTATTGTGGTGTGTGCTCCTATTTTCTATGTTTTTTTTAATAATTGAAAATTTCACATTGTGGGGGGAATAAAACACTAGTATTCCACTCTAGTGGCAATGAAAATTTCTTGTGGTGTTAGAGATTGAGTGATAATGATCAATGACAAGTGCTATTTCTATTTATGTGTTATTTCCTTATGTAACCTTATGGTGTAAAATACTATAGTGAACAAAAGTTATTTCCTTATGATTTCCACATGTAACTAGATGGGTAGAAATTCAATGGTACAACTGTGGTCTCTTTTTCCCTTGGTAATGCTTTTCAGGTAGAAACGGTAGGATACCATCTATCTTTCTTGAAGACTCTTTATAAAAAGGGGATCAATGTCCTCTATCTTCAACCGAATAAGGGGTGTAGAAGGTTTCCCTGCATCGATTTGGTATAGAAATTGAGTGCTATACCCAAACGATGCAGGGCAACTTTTGCACCCTCAATTCTAGTGAAGAGAGAAATGCCATTGATACCCTTTGGATAAAGAGGCTTGATACCACTTCTACCATCCTTTAAAGACTGGTTTTAAAGTTAAACCTAAACTACGATGTCTCTACGAGTTACTTAGGCAAGGCCATCTATGATGAGCCCCCGAGGCATTAGGTTTGGACCTTAGGTCTTGTATTTTTGAGTTCTTCCTTGATCTTGCCACCCCTTACCAATATTTTACATATTTTGCATCTCTGTACAAAACTATTTTTTAAATACCCTATGATTGATTTAGCTAAGTTATTGATGTAGCTTATCTTACGATCTTAAATGTAATAAAATATAAATTTTGTATCATGCATCTACTTATGTAGCCGTATATACAGGTGCAGGAAATAGAGAGGCAAGGAGAATATGATACACATGCAAGAAAGAGAAATTCAGGTATATATATTAATGAAAAGTAACACCTGAAGATAAATATCTAGACTAATCACTGACCAAGATGTTGTTGGTGATTACTGTTGATATTTATCTTTAGGTTTTTTTTTTAACATTCCATATTGGTCAAAATTTTGGCAAACTTTGGTTGAAACCCTCACCAAGACTGGTCTACATATCGACCATTCTGTGTCAAAATTTAGCGTCATTGGTTTGGCATCCTGGTCAGATGGGCCAAACATTTCGATCGACAATGGTCAAAATTTAGCGTCATGGGTTTGGCATCCTGGTCAAATGGGCCAAACATTTCTACCGAGATTGGTCAAAATTTAGCATTGTGGGGTTGGAATCCTGGTCGGACGGGCCAAACATTTTGACCGACATTGGTCAAAAGTTTGACGAATAAACTTGCTAATAGAGGATGTCAATTTTGACCAAGAATGGCGTAGAACATTTGACCTTAACAACGATGTGTCAAAATTTCAACTAGAAAAATAGCGACAAGACCATTTATGGATCATTTGACCAATCTGAGTAGAACATTTGACCAATTTTTGTTGAAAAAAGGTGCCCATTCTACTAGTGTCTCATGTACTAAACTTTTAATAGGGTATTCTTATTTCTGTAGAAGTAAATACTTGTGGGTTCCATCCCCACCATGATTTTTCCCTTAGTTGGGTTTTCATGATAAAAATCTTGGTTTTATGATTCATTGCTTTTAGTTTATCGTTATGCAATCAAGTTAAAAAGATTATAAATTCTAGAACACTGATTCACCCCCCCTTCTCAGTGTTCATCAATCCTAACAATTGGTATAAGATCTTTTGTCCTTGGAAGAAGTCTAACTGCTTGAGGAAGGTCCTAA
The DNA here is from genome assembly GCA_018584345.1 of Thuja plicata. Lineage (NCBI taxonomy): Eukaryota > Viridiplantae > Streptophyta > Pinopsida > Cupressales > Cupressaceae > Thuja > Thuja plicata. Next base: position 1,989,823 of record MU226254.1, read on the forward strand.
TGGTAGTATAACAGTTTCTAGCAGTGCTAAGAGACAACTCTTGGTTGTGCTTGATGATCTTGACAAATCAAATGCTCATAACTTGGACTTGGAAAATAAGCTTAAGGATGCTGAAAGTTTCATTGAGATTCTGAAGGAACAATTCAAAAAAATCCATTGATAAGAGGAAAGATATTTTTGATCAATTGAAACATAAAGATGATTCAAAATCCTTGAAATAAAAATTAGATGAATGTGAACAGATCATAAAAGACATAGATAATGTGAAGAATGAAATGGAAGCTATGGTAATGAAGAATGCCAAGGAAATTGAAGTAAAGAAAAATCTTAAACAAACCTTGAAGGACAAAATTGAAGAATGTTATAGACTGAATGGTGAATTTGGACAGTTGAAGATCAATCTTGAGGAATCTAGATACAATGAGAATGAACTTGAAAGAGTCAATGAAGTTCTTAGGAGTGAACTTGCTGTAGCTAATGAATTCAAAGAAAAGTTCAAATCTTGTTCAATGAAGCTTGATGCACATCTTGAGAATCAAAGACCAAAAAGAAATTCACAAGGACTTGGTTTTGAGAAATGAGAAACTTCTAGATCAAGTGAGAAAATCAATTCATCAGGAATTAGAAAAGACACCTATGAGGCAATCAAATTTCAATGACAAATACTTTTCATACATAAAAAATTTGGTCATAGAGAGGAGTTCGGAAGAAGACCTTATGCTACAATGTTTTTTGGTTATTGTTACACTTGTTAAAATAGGGACACAAATCAAAAGAATGTAGATCAAAGGTAAATAATTCCGTGAACTAGAGGAACATAACCTATTACAAATGCAACAAATTTAGGCACATTGTGAAGCAATGCAGATTAAGGGTAAATCCAACGAATAAAAGGTATGCAAATCTAACATGTTTCAATTGAAAAAATTATGGTCATATTGCAAGGAATTGTAGATACAATAACACACGAGGTTCGGTAGATAAGAACAATGTGCATAATGATAAAGGAAAGAAAATAATTGATGTTGATGAAGTTCACAAGGAAATGAGGAAGACATGAGTTAAAAAAGAACTGATAGATGCTACTGGTCAGATCGCACCAGATTCTAGTGTGAATATTTCTTCAGAAAACTAATTAGGTCAAGTACCTAAGGGGGAGTATTTATTGAAAAATATTACCTTAACCTTGAATCTAAAGAATTAGAGAAGGGATCTATGGAATTGGAAAAATAATTGAATTCGAATCATGGTGGAACAATTTTTGATGGATTGTGATTGGATCTTGAGGATTGCAGACAAAATATTGATCACTGGTTATATGCAGCTTCATGAAGCTAGAGTTTGACGCATTTATTGAAATTAATTTTTGAGGCAGGTGAAGGATTAAAAGGGCATTCTATGACATCATTTAGCACCATGCTATATATAAAACAAGCTTGTAGAGAGATTGAAAGAGATTTGAGAAGAGATTGAAGAATTTTTAGAGATTAAACTTGCAAACCCTTGTCGTCATCATAAAAAGGTATTTATCACTTCACGAATTGATAAATTTGATTGGTAACTATGGACACACCTATGATAGTTGATATAAAGGATATAACCCAACTTGAATTTAAGAAACACCCACATAAATCCATGGAAGATGATCTTGTCGAGCATTTTCTTATGTACCTCAAAGAGTATTGTGTGTAGAATATATTAGGGTATACATTCATTGCAATTTTGAGGAGATGGGAGATTATTCAATACTTAAGATGTATGAATCCCTACGTGATAATAGTTAGTTGAAAGATGAATTCAAAGTTGTAGAAACAATGAAGTTGGCTAAGGTTGTAAAGTTTCATGTCTTTGTTGAACTGAAATGGATTAGGATTATTCTCAATAGAATACATGATCAATTTATCTGGCTAGATAGGCCTTACAAAATCACTAGGGATGTATTGGAAGTAGTGACTAGTTTCAATGCTAATGGAGAAGTCCCCACCTTAAGGACTATGAAGAAGGACTTAGTGACAAACCTAACTGATTCAAAATGGGATAAGAGGGTTATGACAATCAATAATATCAGACATCCTAATGTGAATTTTTCTTCAATGGTTCTAGGATACAAAGTCTATCACTCAAGAAGAGAAAATTCTATCCCTAGCACCATAATTCATACTGCATACCGAATGGTTAAGGAGAAGGCTCAATATGATACCTATGAGATTCTGACAATGTAGCTTATGAAGAATCTGGGAAAGATAAAGAAGGACACAAAACAAATATTTAAATATGGATCATTGATCATACACATATTCTTCTACTTCATGAATTAATTTCTAGGGATTGGAAACATCACACGGCATAAAGACACACCAGTGGCTATACAGATCAGTCAATACTACCTTATACAAAATCAACAATCAATGAAAAAGAATCTATGGGGATATTTCAAAACCTTTCAGAAGGAGATGCAATGTAAACATAGAATCCCAAGGGAGAATGTGGAGAAATATGAAGATACATTTTGTTTCATGGTTGAGACTAATGACTGTCTTATGGAGGCAGGTGACCCAAGGAATTCTTGGATTATGTCAATGGGTTATGAAGTAGATCATGATATACTTGAAGCATATGTGAAAGTCATACTGAGAAAACCAATTGAAACAAATGAAAAAAAGGTTCGGTACCTATAAGGAGAATATCATGGACATACATCTAAATTTAAAAAATTGAGCTATGAACATAAAATTAAGAAAAGAAGTTGGAAATATGGGTGAAAGAATGGGTTTCACTAAAGATAAGAAGGCTGAATCTAGGAGGAAGCATGAAGATGAAGAAAAGAATAAATTCAAAGAAGAAGAACCTATCAACATAGATGATGATGCAGCTCCATAGTACATACCTTACAACATATCTACTAGGAGTTCAATAAAGACATCAGTCGGTCCATCAAAGAAGGTAAAAATAGTTAAATCAGAGGTCAGGACACCTAGACCGAAGGCTACTAATCCTAAATTAGTCAAACCAAAGGTGGTTTCTAAATCAAAAAGAAAAAAGGGGAAATTCAAAGAGCAAAGGACCAAAAAAGAGGGCAAAGGTTGATGACTCAAATGAATCCACCAATTCAAATGATTCAAAGAAGAAGTTAAGAACCGAAGGGACTAAGGAAGATAAATTTGTGATCGATAAGGCACCTAAATAAGTTGTTATTGGTAAGCCACAATTTACTATGGATGATGTATTGAAGAAGCTGACCGTGTATCAAATTTTAGTTCATTTGAATAAGTACTATCATCGATAAGATGAAGATGAGAAGAAGAAATTAGAGGAAGGAACAATAGCATAGTTGAACAAATACAATAGATCTCTTGTTGAGATCAAAGGGGAAATCTGCGATGATTTGTTTTCCAAACTTGAAGAGAGGAGACTAATTATATTATAATAAGACCAAAGAATTAGAGAGGCAACCATAACCAGAATATGTCAGGTTCTATCTATAGATGAATTGAAAATACTTCTTGAAGAAGATAAGAAGGAATTTTTGACCAAGACAAGAATAAATATGATCATGAGTGGAAATACTGATGAAGTTGTAGAAGAGATTGAAGAAGTGGTAAGAAAAATACTATTGATGAATCAACATGAAAGACCACCATAGAACAACAAGAAAAAGAAGCATGAATCTACAAGTTTTCAGACTTTAGATATAGAACTAGATGTATTTATCTCCGGTATACCTATTTCACTTTCTATAGCTAATGATGAGGAAGACATACCTAGTGTAATGAATTACAAGGCAACTGTAACTGAAGATGAATATGAGACTTTGAATGATGAAGCAACAAAAGATGCTAGATGGAAAGTCAAATGAAATTCATGCGAAATTAGACCAAGGAAAGGTAGACACAAAAATAATTCATGATGGAGATTTGAAAGAAGATGACGTGAGAGAAGAACTTGATCCTATGAAAGAGCAGACATTGGAATTGAAATTTGAGCAAGTTAAGAAAGAAAGAGACACTGTAGAGGCAGTGGGTATACTCTTTGGAAAGGACACCACTAAAATGTAGATTATACAAGGTACGATTGAGTTGGAAACTCTTAGTGAAGATCAGTTGATGTGACTTGCCTCTATGGCTCATGCCAAGGCTAGGGAGTGAATTTTGAAGACCAATGAGAAGGGGAAAAAACTTATATATAGGTAAACAAATGTTTTGGGTAAGATCATTGCAACTTGAAAATCTGATTTTAATGAGTCCACTTTTAGTCAACTTGAAGGATTATTGGATGCATTTGATAGTCAATTTTAGACTTTAGAGCAGTCTGCATTAGTTAAAGTTCAAAATGAATTCATTTCCAATAGATTCAATCAGTTGAATGTTATAATTGAAAATGCTAAGACTTATTTGGGAGTTTCTATTCAACAATTGAAGGATGCATTAATAGAAGGAGGACAAGTATATAAATCTTGGGTTGACTATACCATACATGTAGCTGATATTGAAAAAATCCTTAAGGATAGTGAAGCTAAGCTAGCATAAATATCACAAGGATTTGATGCTTTGAAAGAGTTAGCATTGATTCATTCATCTCAGGTGATAAAAATTAATGATAAAATTAGATCACTTATCACAGAAAGGAACAAAGTAAAGGGAAGGATCAAAGAACTAATGAACAAATTTGTTCCAAAACTTGATATTCTATTGAGAGGTTTAAAGGAAGCATTTGTTGTGCAGGAGCACCAAGGTTCCACATAAAGGCCATGAACCAAACCAAGAGGAATATGAAGGAATGGAGGGTACCTAATGAAAATCAGGGGTCCAAGGAGATCAAAGGGACCCTAGGTGATTCAAATCACATCAACTATGGTGTATTGGCTCCTATAATGTTTTGATGTCATGAAATGGCATTTGTTTATTAAAAATAAGTTATATCCTAAAGGGATTAAATAAATGTAATTTGGACCATTAGTGTCCCAATGTGTGTAGGAGGTTCTAGGGGTTTAAATTTGGCTTTAAATAAGTCTCCTAGGTGTTTAAAATCCTTTGGAGTTATTATTTTTCAAATTACAAAGGTTTAAAAGCATTTTTAAAGTTTAAAAATTTAAATATTTGAAAAGTAATGGCTAATAGCCATTTAGGAGGGAAATGAGGTTTTTACCATCTAAACAATTAACTAATC
>MU226254.1:2015965-2026000 GCA_018584345.1 Thuja plicata
AAGGCAACATGCTTTCGACCACTTACAAGGCTATCAGAATCGCCTTAGAAGGAACTATCAAAAAAAGGTAAAGCCATGAACATTTGAGGTAGGAGACCTTGTCCTCATGGAAAATCAGAAGAATCAAACAGAACAAGTCAAACTTGGAAAATTCGAGCCTAACTGGTTAGGACCATATGTCATTATCAGCTCTACCCAAAGTGGGGCATTCATACTAGAAACACCAGAAGGAGATCAGCTCCCCGGTTACATCAATGAAATGCACCTAAAGAGGTTCTACCCTTAAAGGTCTCTATAGTTAAGGCATTTATCTACATATCCAGAAAATACCAAAAAAATCATAAAAATACAAAAGTTACCTTGGTGAAAACCTGGCAATCAGGTGCCTTGGCAACCACAAAAAAATATATATAGCAAAAAAGTAAAGAGAAAACAACATCGCTCTCTCGTGAAAACCTGACAATTAGGCGCTATTGAGTAGGTACCTTGGTGAAAACCTGGCAAACAAGCGCCAAGTGTTCAAACCGGCTTCACCATCAAAGAGTTCCAAAGGCTTGAGCCCACTTCAAAAGACAAGACTGACTATCCAAAGCTATATCCACTAACACAATCCGCCATAAGCATAAAGCAATTACCCATGGTTACTTATTGGTCCACCAAACTAAGGGGCAATTCCAAAAATTCTAAAAATCCTAAAAATTGAAAAATTCCAAAAATCCTAAAAAGATCAAAAAATCAATCTTCATAAAAAACATTCAAAAAAAATTGAAAAATCCCAAGCAATAAAACCAACTCCATTATCAAAACAGAAAGGGGCAAGCATGCCTAGTCAATCAATTGTCACAATCATCAGCTTTTCCAATCAGCATTGGGCCCATCTAACACAGCTTGATCAGCTACCAAATTGATCATTTCAAAATCTATCAATCAAATTGTCACAATCATGAGCTTTGCGACCAAGCATTGGGCACATCTGACACAGCTTGATCAGCTGCCAATATGATCAGAACAATCCAAATCTATCAATCATTACTGTCATAATCATGAGCTTTGCAAACACGCATTTGGCCCATCTGACACAGCTTAATCAGCTGCCAACATGATCAATCGAATCAAGCCAAACAAGCCTATCCAAAGAGTTGACCAATCAAGAGATCCACTGCATCGAGGAACCATGCAAAAATGTTGACTAGGTCAGTCAAGTTAGTCAGATGTCAGTCTATATTTTGAGGTTATGTTCTTATGCTACTCCAGGATCCACCATGTGAGGAGAGTAGCTATGATAGATCATGAATTATTTTCTTTGATTGTTGTTTGTTGAATGTTCACTTTGATTTCAGGGCCATGATGATTTAGGATAAATGTGGTAGGTGCTGTCACTTATCTAGCAGCCATGCTGTTCCACGATCTGAGATTGAACCTGGGAAAGAATTGGACATTCCTTCTCTTTTAGCTTGCTTGTTTTCTTTATAGAATCAAGAGCTCGCAGCACTATTCAGATGGACTTTGAGTTGTTTTGGAGTTCTATCTTGGCTTCTATGGTCTTTCCCATTATGTTTGCAAACATGAGCTCACGACGCTATCCAGATGGACTCTAGGGGTGTAGGAGTTCAATCTTGTTTGTTTGTCTTTCCCTTTTCAGAAATCATGAGCTCAGTGTGTTATCTAGATGGACTCTGGAGACATAGGAGTTCTATCTTGGTTTCATTGTTTTAGATTAATTCAGAGGACAAGCGGTATAAAGATGGTCAATATTTGGGTGCACTATGGGTCTCTTTCTATTCAATCTCTCTACTCCTTCTGCTATCAAGAGGTTGTGGGGGTATCCAGGTAGTATGTGACCTGGATCATTCGATGCTCATTCAGAATATCAGAAAATATAAAAAAGATGCAATGATAAAAATTATTGGAATAGGGGCAGCAACTTGAGAAATATTTTCTATCCATCAGATCATATCAATCCACAAAATGCAAAAAAGGAAACTATTCTATCATTCCATTCTATCAGATCAATCTCACGGCACATCTATCCAAACTAATTTCTCTCTAAAAACTAACACATGCATTACTCAGATATTTTGTGCATAGTAGATTGTAATCATTCATTAAGTACATCAGAAAAATACAAAAAAACATGGTAGTTGAATACATCATAAATCATAAAAACATCACATACATCCATAAAGAATCTCATAGAACTTGCATTTCATTTACACCATCCTGCATAACGGGTCAGTATCATAAGACAAGTAGAATGATCGATACATGAGTTTGCATAAATAGAACATTTGGAATATACATCTCATCATCTAAATCAAATAGAGCATACATATATAAAGTAAAACCATTGCACATCATATCAAAACAGAGCTGCATCTCATAAATAGATCAAAATATCTGAGTACAAATGAAAGATCACAAGTCTGGAAACAGAAGGTAACCAACAGGAGAACCACATATATATATCAGTGTATCAAGATACAAAAATGATACATCTGAGAGTATACAATGAATCACTACAAAAATGGTATAAAGAACAGAATTAGCAAGAGCTACCCCCACCCTCGCCAGGAGGGGCACGAGGGGGAGGCATATCGGAATCGGTCCTGTGAGAGGACCCCGGAGCTCTGACACCACTAATCTATGAACGCTGCGCCCTACTAAATCTCTGGGATGCCATGTAACTGGGAACCCTCTCTACAGTAGGAACGACGCCCTCATAGTGGCGTCTCTAGTACTCTATCTCCCGCTGGGCCTCTCGCCCAGATCTGTAGTATCTATCCGAAACATCTCTATGAGATGCATCCTGTACACTGTCAATAAATAAACAGACCTCAGCTCACGCCTGACGCTCTTTGGACTCCGCTGCTGTAACCTGAGCCTCTAAAGCAGTGGCGCATGCATTGGATAGGGCAAGTCAGGCCTGAAGGTCCTAAACCTGCTAGGTTAGGCGCTCTACCTCTGAAGGATCATCATCCATCCCACCCATGGCGACATCCATATCTCCCTCCTCATCCTGGTCCCCCAAACCCTCACCCCCTCTCCATCTCACTAGCTCCTCCTCACTCTCCTCACTCTCCCCACTACTGCTCCTACTGCAGCCACTCCCATCTGAGGACCCTGTCTCTACACTCTGCTCATCCAGAGCCTCCACATCTACATCGGCCAGCTCGACATCCACCTCATCAATCTCCACCCTATCCTCCACTTGGGGAGCCAAAATTGCTGTTGTCCACCTACGTACTCTACGCACCAATTGGGGTGCCTCCTCCTCCTCCAAAATATCTCCTAGACCAACTCTGGTCTGTCCCCCACTCCGACCACCAATCCTCACTACACCTCCGGCACCCCCAGGACTAGGATCATCCCCTCCATCATCCCCTCTCCCTCGTCCTCCATCCAGCCCACCATCCCTCCCGCTTCCCCCCTATCCACCATCTCCACATCCATCCCTCCCTCCCTATCCACCTCCTCTCCCTCCAGCATGACCTCCCCTGCCACACCATACTCGCCAAGCTCTCCGCATAATAGTCCTAGGAATAGGATGCGACACATCGGTCAAAGCTATTAGACGATGCTGCAACCAGTAAGCATCGTACTATGGAGTGGTACCTGCAAAAGATAATTTGACTATCAGTATCAGCGCAGATATATACAGGTATACAACCAATATAAAGAGCACATAATCTACAGAACAGAAAGGAAGTACATATAAATAAAATCAAACACAAACCTGGATCGACAGTGGCAGAACGCCAGGTCCATGCAACGGGAAGCAGTCCTAAAAACTCAGTACGTGTAGCATCTAGTGACACTACAACACCCCATACACGAGCATCTCGGGACCTATGGGAAAAATAAGCATAGGAATATGAAACATCCTGTTGCTCTCTGAACTACCGTAACACCCTGTCGGTGTTATGAAAATCGATCATGTGCACATGATCACTCACATGGCCAATAAGATACCACCATCGATGACAAAATGGAAGATGGATGTCCTCCCCATCCCAAACTGGACAATCTCTATACGGCCGCCAGATAAAATACAGAACCATGTCAAGCTGCTAGCGCCAATAGGTAAGGTGACCCATGTGGGTCTGAACAATAGCACCATTGTACAGATATACATACGACCTATCGGCCAGGAGAGCATGGGCACCCATAGGATGACAAACTGTAATATGCTCCCATGCCCAAATTTGTAGAAGTGTGGCACCGCATCCGAGTGACTTACCATCAAGGTAAGCCACGTACATCATATGAAAGTGCATGTGAGCCAACATGCATGGGCCCCATGCAAAGACAGTATGGTCTCGAACCATACTCTGCAATACACTACCGAACCCTACAACAAATCCACGCTGACGCTGATTGGGACAAAGAATACCACAGATCAAACTACCCAATAATGTGGATAGTCTATCTAACCTAAATCCAAATCTAGACCAGGGAATGTCATAATCACCGGCCAGCCTGAGCTGATCTCAGGGAAAACCAGTAAGCTCAGATAAAGCAGGGACACCAGTACGAGGTTACAAGTGGAATACTCGACCAACTCGCCCTGGATAGGAAGTTGAAGGATGCGATACACATCCTCCAACGTCATAGTGCACTCCCCAGTAGGTAACCAGAAGGTGCAGGTCTCAGAATGCCACCACTCTACTAGAGCAGAGATCAGACCCCATGTTAGGGATTTTTCTTGTATGAATCACAGTGCTTGAAATGACTACTTGAACACCATGCCTTCTAATATTGATTTAGAGACAAGAAAAGCCTAATTGCTAAGGACTGGATAAGGTCCTTCATTTTTGAGCTCCACATATACTCAGGTAGGTTTTACCTTTTATGATTGCTGTTTACACAGTATGTTATGGTGTGGACACTATTTTTCTATTTACTTTTGTTAAACCAACTTACAAATCACCTTGCAAATGACCAAGCATAACCATATGCAAGATTTAACCATACAGACTATGATTGTAAATATAGCCAAAGCCAGTGATACAAGGATTTTCATCCTTCTTCCTTTTCTTATAGGAGGGATAACCTAATGATTCACTCTCCAAGGAATCACTAAAATGGACACTATCCTGCTGACATAGGTCCTTACTAAGTTTAGCTTGTTTTTTCTTAGTAACAAGAATATTTTGATTAAATTGGTTTTGACACCTTGAAATGACTTGGAAAAAGATAGATTATTAGACTAACTCCTGGACCAGTGCCTATCCTTTGGGCTACAGAGTCAAATAAGCTAAGACTTCATAGAAACAAAATACAGTAAGCTTCCTTACAACCCACATGCAATTCAGATAAGTTGCCTTACAAGTTACCCTGTCACCTCAAAACTATTGTATCAAATCCTTAAACAAAGCAGTATGCTCTCTGAAACTACTCACAAAACTTAGTTCTTTCCTCAAAAGAAACTTGCAAGTAATTAGATAGTTACCTAATAACCAAAATGATTCAGAATACCTTGTAAACTTAACATAAAAGAGCATACACAGAGAATAAAGAGACAGCAATAGAAGAGAGTAAAATTACACCGTATATTATTTATATGATCCATCTTTCCATACATGAAAGATTATACAACATCAAAGGATAGACAGAAGTTCAGAACATCTGAATTCTGTAGTATATTATCTCTTTTCCAAAAAACTCCAACATCCAAGACCCTTTACAATTAAAACTCTTTTGCTATATATAGGTTTTTAACCATCTTGGAATCCCTTAAGGATGCAACAAGCTTCAGATGGTCAAAGAAAACCTAACCCTAAAGTTACAAGAGAGAAAAAAAGAAAGAGAGAGAAAGCGGTGGAATGACCAAGTCAAAAAGATATAACAGATATTCTTGGTTGCTTCTCCCGATCTTGTGACTACAATCAGATTGATATAGAAGGTAGCTGGTAGTATTTATGTTGAGTCTAGATAGCTGTGCTTGCATACTCACCTACATTCTCCTCTTGCAATAACTGTCCTTCTTGTCTTGAACAGTGTAGTGCCAAGTGTTCACCTTACTCATCGTCAAAGATTTCTTCTTCTACTACTGACTTATTTTTCTTTGGTGTAGTCATCACCTCCCAAGCTTTCACCTCATCGTCTGATGGCCACTTAAAGTCTTGGGTACTCTGTACTTGCACCTTTTGTCTGTCCCACCTAGCATCAGTGATATTTTTGACATCAAGTAAGAATTTGTTGATATCAGTCTCTGCTTTGAAGGCTTCATCCAATATTTTATTGAATCCCTCTATATCAACATCTGCTCCCAAAAGAAAAGCCTCTTCACTAGGCATCTTGGTGTCAAATTCACTCTTCTAGACATCTACAGCCTTTACTTGGTCATCATCTCCTCTCAAGGAAGGAATAAACCTATTAAAATCATTTGAAAAGAGGCTCAATTTAACCTCTATCTGATTTAATTTTCCTTTAAAGAATGAGAGAGCAATATTGACTCTTTTGATCTCATCTCCCACTTCAGTCACTATTTCAGGAAAATCTGGTCTTATGTCTTGTAAAGATGACAACTTCTCAAATAAATTTTCCCTAGCAGACCACTTAGTAAATTAAGGGTTTAGAATGGCAAGGTACCCCATTACCTCAATATGCAAAGCTGGCAACTGATTGTATGTATTGACTACAACATCAGTTTTCTCCTTTAGAATCTCAATTCTATGTTGTAGTATGCCTTTCAATGCCTTCAAAGCAATTGCATTTCCCTTTTCTTCATCTACCTTTTGTTCCATAGCCTCCTCTGACTTAGGCTTATCCTCAATTTGCATTGGTGGTGGTTGTGTAGGTACATATACCACCTCAGGCTTTGCTTCTAACTCTTCTGTTAATGTCTTGATCATCTGATCTCACTGGTATAGTTGTATGTGGCACATATCCCTGTCCTTAGACAATGCACTTGTTTCCTCCAACAAAGTACTATACCTCTCAGACAATTGTTTAGTCTTGTCTTCATTCAGGTGAGCCCAGTGTGTCATAATTTGGAAGATTTCTAAGTACGCTGTATTTTGTACAGACCACACTATTTGGTTGCCCACCATATTTTCTTGAATATTTACTAACTGGGGCTTTTGGTCCTTTGGGCTTAGGCTCCACATTACAAAATCCTAAGATTTTGGGCTATACCCAAATCCTTTTATTATATCTCCCATCTGGACCTCACTAGCCATTTTGAGATCTGGTTGTTTTCTAATTTGGTCTATGATAAAGGCAGAGGCCAAATCCCATCCCTCAGCCAATAATATTCCACTTTCCAACACCATCTTCCTGGCATCCTTGGGTGAAATATCCTCATTTTCAGGGTCATAATTCTGTAAAGCCACTAGGGCTTCATTTGTTATTGTTTCTTTCCCATCCACAGTTAATTGGGATCTGAGCTGCTCTATTTTATGCCATCTTAGGAAGTCTTTAAACTCCTCTGTTTTAACAAAGCTATCATCATCTAGAAATTTCTGTTGATGAAGCAATCTTTCATCAACACAAGCTTTGAGTGGTATCTCAATTTCATCTTCTAGGTTGGGCTGTTGCTTCTTACCTTCCCTGATGGCCTTTCTTAGGTTATGATCATATAACCTAGTGCCAGGTACTAAGGCCTTGGCCTTATCTTTTTTCTTACTTTGTCCTTCCACTGAAGGCTGGCCTAATTCCAATTTCTGCCTTTTTACGGCAGGCTCTTCTACATCATCAGGCTGAGTAGCAACTGTCAGATCTATAATGTGACCCTCTGCTCCATGCAACTATGGGATCTCAGCCATTTCTTGCTCTGAGGCTTGTTGTGGTGAAGGATACATGGTAGGACGTGCATAGTCACTGTCACTACCACTATCATACTCTGATTCTGAATGTTCAGGTATCTGAGCACCTTTCTTGTCCAGGACTGTATCTAGTTGCTCCACAAGCACATAATAGTTGTCTATCATGGCCTTATTTCTATCAAAATATGGGAGGTCAGGGTAAAAACCCCCGAAAGACAACCCATTTCTCTTTATTTGCTTCTCCAGCTTCAACAACTCCTGGATCCTCAGTCTTCTAATATGGATATCATCTTCATCCAAGATGTTCCTTGTTGCATCTTCCTCTATGCACTCACAGTGGACATTTGTATTGGGGATGGTAGGTGTATACAATTTCCTAACCCCTGCCATGAAACCTTCCAGATCAATGTACCTATAGGGGGCTGCCCCCATTCTGTATCTTCCCAACCACTGACCCACTTCATCAATGGCATTCTTGCCAATTGTAAAGTTGGAAATCTTGAATTGCCTAGGGGTTATAGTTTCCTTCTTGTGCGGTGCAAAGTGCTCATTATCTGTTAATAATAACTGCTATATGAATTCCATTGTAGCCACTCTTGTAGGCACATGATACGGTAATAAATGAGGTGGGTGAATACACCCATATACCGTAATAATGGTATAATTCTCCTCCAAGAAGAAATCACCCCAATTGTGTTTTCCAGGCCAATTATCTGTATAATCATAGGGCCTGAGCAGTTGTATGATCTTTAATGGGACTCTTCTCCTGCTTGTTCCCAAACTCTGCACCATTGGATACACAATCCAATTCTGAAAAGCACAGTAGTCACACTCCCTAAAAGTATAATTCCAAACCCTGACCCAAAATTGGATAGGATTTGGTGCTGGCTGGTAGAACCTTTGAGGAGTTAAGTTATGGATATCCATGATTACAAAATTAAAGTACAAGAGGAGATGCATAAGGACCGAGTAGTGCAAAAATTTAGGTTCCTTCTCCTTTGGATTCTTTAGTCTTTTCTGGGTTGCAATGAAACGCTCATGCATTTCATCAATTATGTGCTATATGTAATCATAACTGGTGCTTGAATGCACCTCTTGTAAGTGTAGCACCATCATCAGGATGCCAGCATTGATCTTGTCTGCATCTCCATCTCTACCTAGCACTCTAGACAGAGTATAAGAGTTATACTTAATGTAGAAGTGTAGATCCTTATAATAATATGGATTTGGCTTGGCCATAGGATCTAAGTACTTTTTTACTTCTTTCAACATGTGTTTTTTCAATAAGCCTTTAGCAATACCAGGCTTCGAACTATACCTCTTCTCCCGCCTTATCATGTCAATTTTAGTAGACATGGTGCTAAAGAAGCCAAAAGCCTGCATGAATGAGTTCCTATTCAAAATTAAAAGGGCAGTGCCATCATCCCTTTTGATGGTCTTTGTCAAAACATCATAGTGATTGGCTAATTCTAAGAATAGGTCTACATCTAGGAAGACATCAGGAACAAGTAACCTAGCCAAACCACAGGTCCAAGGGTTTGATACTGGAATAGGCTTATCAGAATTTTTATAGAAATAATTGAAAAGGGAGAAACCTGTTGTGCCTGGAGTCAGAGCATCTCGAATGTCCTTATACTCATCAAGGAGAACATTAGCATTAGCTTTCTTATTCTGCGTTGAACCAGGTAGGAGACAGAGGAATTCATCAGAAAAACTTGCCTTTCCCTTCTGCTCCTCCTCACTTCCTCCACTTGTCGAAGCAACACTCATAGCTCCGCTCATGCTTGCAACACGTTGAATCTCTTACTCCTTACTGTAGACACCCTAAAATGGACAGGCTTGCGACTTTACATTAAAAACACTAATTTTCATCTATTAATTAATGGTTTCTTAATCATTAATTAATCATCTATCTTCTTCTAAATTCATCTCTCAAATCATCTAATCCAATTCCCAAAATTAATTAAATAATTAATTTTATTTAATTAATTAAGCTTTAATTGATTAAATATCATTATTTAATTAATTAAACTCAATTTCCTATAGTTTAAATTCAAATATTTAAACTTACTAATTAAATTCTTCCAATTAAATTAATTTAATGTCATCAAATAAAGCAATTCTTAATTAAAAAGAATTGATTTATCTCACATGTTGAAAACAATTATTAAAATAAATGAATTAAATATTCATTTATCTTCAAAGAGATAACTCCAATCAGATCACATGGGTTACTCCACCCATCTCTCCAGTCCACATGGGTAACTTC
>MU226254.1:2041035-2053949 GCA_018584345.1 Thuja plicata
ATTAAATAATTAATTTTATTTAATTAATTAAGCTTTAATTGATTAATTATCATTATTTAATTAATTAAACTCAATTTCCTATAGTTTAAATCCAAATATTTAAACTTACTAATTAAATCCTTCCAATAAAATTAATTTCAATTAAATTAATTTAATTTCATCAAATAAAGCAATTCTTAAGTAAAAAGAATTCAATTATCTCACATGTTGAAAATAATCATTAAATAAATGAATTAAATATTTATTTATCTTCAAAGAGATAACTCCAATCAGATCACATGGGTTACTCCACCCATCTCTCCAGTCGACATGGGTAACTTCACCCACCTCTTCAGTTCAAAAGGGTAACTCATAATTAGCTCCTTAGTTTACCAAACTCTTTCTCCTCTTAACCAAATAAAGAGGTGGAGTTTACTGAGGATCTCTCCTGTTCCTTTTGATCTCAACCGTTCATCTCCCCATCTCTGGGATTGATCTCAATCATTCATTTCATCACCAATTCCTATATAATAAACCCTTCATAACCATTTGAGGGATCCATGATTTCAAGCTCTCGTGCACCATTACTATGTCAGTTTGGTTCTAGCATTCAAGCCATTTTGCGATCACACACACACGTTTCAATTATCAAATTCTTGACGCTTCTCAAGTCATAGACGCTACCCCGCCAATACTGAGCATCAAGAATAGCATTTCAAAAGGAGTAGAGAGAAACAATAGAAGCTTCAAGCATCGTGGGGTTTGCATTTATTTATCTTCCTTTCTGTTGCTTGTACATTTTATTGCTCACGTTTCTGTTATTCATTTAGTAGTTATTGTATACTTGATTTGCATTCACTTGTGAAACCTTTGCTACTAACCCCCGCCCTTGGAAAGTTGTGGGAATCTAGAGAGAGAGGCGTACAGATACCACTTGATGCAGTCAAGCTCAGAGGATCCAATTGATGAACTATAACTGATTGAATGTTTGAAGATGTTAAGTTGATGATCACCAAGCTGCAGAAAGTTAATACAAGACATTAAATCAATTAATGTATTGTATTGTCATTGATGTCAACTTGATATAATAAGATTGGTTATATAAAAAGTGTCAAAGACTTCAGAAAACCAAAAAGATAAAGGTTATGCTATCAGTAATACATAAAAGAACAATATTCACTAAGTAACTACAAACACCGATGGACAATGCACCTCGATGGACAAAGAAACCTGAGAAGAAAGTCACAGTGATACCCGAGAAAGAAACCCAAGAAATCATTACTAACGAGCAGAATCATAAGCATTATAAACAAGAAGTTTACAATGATGCCCGATGGACAGAAAACCCTGACAGACAAGACAAACCCGACAGAGATGCCCGAGGAGAACTGAAGTTTTGACCGAAGCTAACAAAGAATTAAACACCGAAAAGAAATGAAGTTCAGAAATGACAAAATACTTAGCTGGCAAGAGATAAATATCGAGTTAACTTGTTGTTAACATTGTTTTCATCGACAAGTTAAAGTGAGAGTTAAGTAAAATATTTAAAGCTATTTTATTCCAGTTGTCAAAGAGAAATCTACGGGATAAAACTGAAGTAAAGCTTTAAAGAAATATTGGCTAGAATTACGAATCACACCAAGAACAAGAATGTCAAGAACTAAGAAACAATAAAATCATGTCTGTAAAGAGACAAGCTAATTCATTATGAATTAGGGGTGAATAGAGAAATAAGATGCTAAAGAGAAATTGATGAAGAAATAAGTCTTCAACCAGACTTGATCAATCAAGCTGAAGAATATAGATAATTCTGCAGACACCAAACAATAGAGAAGAACATCATCACAAAGCAGAAAGAAGTGGAGAAAAGGTATTGAAAAGATACATTGATCAGAAAGGTATTATGATCTTACAATAGATCTGAAAATCTACAAAGTATTGTTGTATATGTGAACAGATCATTTACTGTTTCAATTTAACCAAAGTCTCTTAACTGAGCAGGACTTAAAAATCCTTTCTATATTGAGATACATCCCAAGGAGTATCAAAAGGTTTGGTCAGGAAGATAGCATGAGATACCAGATACCATTTGACAAACTACACTAGGTTTGGTCATAAAAGGTAGCATAGAGATGCCCGATATTAATTGACAAACTATTCTATTTAAATCCTCTAACAAGGTCACACCTAACAGTATGTTTGTAACCTTTAACATGGTTGGATCTTCACCGAGCTCACTTTAGAAGAGTGAAAATTTTGGGTTATCGGTCCCAAGTGTTTTTTTCTCTTAACAGGGTTTCCACATTAAAAATCCATGTGTCAATGTGTTTATGATTCATTAATTTAGTGTTTTACATTACACATAACTAATCTGGATTGATCGGTATACACTAAGTTATTTACTGCATTTCAGTAAATGAAAGACTGCTAATCGGTAAATAGTAAGAATAAGGTTTAACAATGAACTCTGAGAAGTAGTTATTTGTTGAGATTATTTGAAGGCATTCATCTTGTAGGACTAAATATAACTAGAGGCTTATAATTGTGGTAATAATTTTTTGGGTTAAATTATTGGAATAAGTTTGAGGCCACTGATTCACCCCCCTCTTAGTTATTCTAACACCAATAAAGGACTATCCAAACTTGCAACCAAACAAAACTCATAGCGAAAACAACAACACAACAAGATATATCAATATCAACTTATATTATCTCAGGATTCCAATTACATGAAACATGCTATAAGGCCTTCCCGGTGAGGGCCAATTAAATTAACAAATTCAACAAGATCTCACAGGATCCAAATTCATCAATATACCCTACAACTAAGTTGAAGAAACCATATATTAACTTGTGCTCGCAAGCCACAAAGCAATCTAGCAAGTTTATGTCTACCCACTTACAACTATCTGCAACACTTTACCAAATTTCATCTTATCAGCCTACTTCCCCCTCTAAAACATCAACCTAGACTCTCTTTTATACACACATCCACAAGCTAGCTTGTAAACAATTATTAAATGATCCATTTGGCCATACAATCCATGATAAACAACTATTAAATGAGTTAGTTGGCTGCAACTAACCACAAAATACATAGAAGAAAAAACCAACTCATATTTAGGTCCAAACAAGATCCAATGCCACAAATTTGGATGCCTTGGAACTCAGCACGATACCAATGATCCCCTCAAATCACAGATACAATCTCCAATATTTTCCCAATCCACAAACACAAGTCGGTGAACTCCAACAACCAGAGGGTAAACAAGAACACCGAGACCCAGACCACTCGGTGACAGACACAACCAAGCTGAACTCCACCGAATAGATACCATCAAGTGATATTCTACCAAGCAAGACACCACTAAGATGAACACACTGAAAAAATACCACCGAGAAGTGTAGCATTGATTATAATATCACCGAGAATAGGACAATACTGAGCACCACCGAGTCCAATGGTGACTGAGCACCTCAGGTCTCCAATTGAGTTTACTACTAATACAAAAATCAAACCAAAACATGTTTTTGGTGACACAAGATTTCCAACTACCCTAGGATGCTCCTGCATCAAAGATGTATAGGGCTTGTCATAGGAAAAGGTGCAAGGAGTAATCAATCATTGGGAGAAGGTGATCAGAGGCCAAACTCTTTTAATACCTTATATAGTAGTTTTTAAAGGTTTCAAGTCACTCCCTAAAGCCTATTTAAATGGACATTTCAATAGGAAAGTACATGTCTATTTTTTATCTAACAATTGTGACCATTCCTACCATAGACAACTTCTGATCCATATTTGTGGACAACATCAAAAGCACACATGTTTCTATTAGGTGGTCTTTGAATGATTGTATGGGTTACTTACAACCCCCTGCAATTTCACACAACAACATTTAGACTTCCAAAATCATTAAGTTTATCAAACAACCTAATATACTATTGTAACAGTTAAAATTCTTCTTGATAGTCAGATTAGGGCTGGGTGTTATTCCTCATAAATGAAACTATTCACCACAAAACTTGGACCAATTGAAAGGGAATCCAAAAGACTATCTTCAAGTAAAATTTGAGAATTTTTGAAAGGTGGAACTATGACATATGGTGCCATCTTCATACAAACCCTTGAATTGAGGGTTTTACTAACTATTTTCATAAAATGGTTTTGATCTCCCATTATACTCAATGACTAAGCACATAGATAGGTTCAAATACAAGGAGACTCATTATACTACACCATCCAACATGTTTGAGCATCCATCTAATCCATTTAATGGTAAATAAGCCTCTTATCAACAAAAATACATAGGAAATTCATTGACTAAAAATCTGACCTCCCAAGGTGGTTGGGTGACTAAACACCATTTTGATAAAATTTTAAGCAAAAGTTGAAAAAGGTTTCAAGCAATTTTTGCAACAAATTTAAAACTTTTCATCTATCTTAACAACTTGACCTTAAAAAATGATCAATTGGTGTAGGAGCACCTAGGATACAAGGGTCACCATAAGGCCCTAATGAAGATATATGGGAGGAATTGAGTTTACAATATCCATATGACCATTTGATAATGTAAACAAGGCTACTAAAGCCATATTTTCTCATGTTGACTTATTTGTAATCAAATTTTCAAATATTTCCATAATGGGAAAACAAGGGCTAATGGGTCATGTAAAGGGCTCAAGGGTAGATTAAGAGTTTGATTAGTGTTTTATGCTTCAAAATGTCTCATAAGACCATTCCAATGTAATAGGAAATACAATTATGTTCCTAAGGATTGAAAGGTCAAAAGTTGTTAAATTAATAAGACATGTAATAGTCTAGTTAAAGGCCAACCGACCAAAGTTGGTTCAAAGGTGGTTGAAGGGTGGTTGTAAGGAGTTATTTTTGGTTCATACTGATTGAATCTATCTATATATACTTTCTATTCCAAAAAATATGGAGCATTGGTCGATGTATGAAGTAAGGAATTAATAAAAGTTGGTTTCCCGCACATTTCATTGTTTTTCATGTTAAAATAGTCTAATTGCTAGCCTTTTTTGTGATACATATCTTGATATTTTGTCAAACCAATTAGAGGATATAATGGAGGTTTGAATCCTCTAAAAATTGGATTTTGTTAATTTTTTACTGAGATATGGAAGTCTTGGTGGAATCGAGTCTAAAGCCTTACTAGGGTAATCAATAACTTTGTAAAATGTAGATCTGCAATGTAACACGTAGACCAAGACCCCAAATTAAAATAGATGTTAGGGAGTAACATAGATGGTAGGGAGTAACATATACAGGGTTCCATTCATGAATTTGAATGTGCTTTGAATGAAGGAAAGGTCTGAAATACTGTCTTAGACCAGTCAGATATAGGGTTTTGAATTTGGTGCAAGTTTGATCATAGGGGTATTTGGGAGGAAGTCGATGGTTTAGTAAGGGATGTTTATGAGTTTTAAGTGTGTCTTAATGGTTTGAAGGAAAGGGGATAGTTTTTTGTGTTTAATATTGTGATTGTCTCTATAGATGAAGTATGACTGTTACGGTGAGACAATGAAAGGATTAATAGTATATAATTTGATTAATAGGAGTTTGATTAACTAGATGGAGGGTTATTGGTTGTAGAGTAGTAAGAGTATTTTAGTATTGTGAGGAGTGAGGGGAATCCCAAGGTATGGGGATTGAATCAGACATGGGGTTGTCCAAGATTTGTTAAGGGATAATCAAAATTCTAGGGATGGTCACTTGGTTGAGGGAGTTTGTGTTGTCAACAAACATTGTGAAAGCTTTGTAAGGGCATGCAATCAAACTTAGAGAAAGTACAATAAAATTTTGATAAGGCAAGAGGGATGTTGATAGTTGAGTGGAGATAAGTTGTGATCAGATTGAGAGAGTTTGAGGATTGAGTCTACTATTGAAGAGGATTTTGGAATAGGGTGTTATGATAGGTCACATGATGTGATAATTTATCTCTATCACAAGGAAGTGGAGATTTGTCTTAAGAAGATATTGTGTTTTTGAATGCCAATGAAGGAACATCAAAGTTTTAGTGTGATTGTGGAAGGGTCCATGATGCTTTGCATCATTAATGACCCTAATACATACCAAATATGACCAAGTATGAATGTTACAAGTGCATTTGTAATCAGTCACTAATGTGTGTGTATTTGGGTTAGAATTTTGGCATGAATAGTGGGAGTGATTATGAATTTTTGATTAGGGGAAGGATGTTCAAGAGGAGTAAGGATTTTTTTTGGAGTTGAGATTGAAGATGAAGCATAATGTATCTAGGCCTAGCCTTTGGGTACTTGGGACAACGATTAAGGTTTATGGATGAAATTTTGTTGATGAAGAATAAGATCATTCGAAGGTTCTTATAGTCTAACCCTACATAAGGGTGTGATGATGTCATGAAGTCAATTATGAAGAGTGTTGTTGATGGTGGGAAGTATAGGTTGGTTATGGATATGGAATTTTAAAGGTGTACGTAGGTGTTAGGATGCTTTGAATCACTATCAGTGCTACCTATTACTTCTTTGATCAAAAGTTTTTTATGTCCTTGTTGTCTCATGATAGTGAATATCTTTTATTAATCTCTATCTTTTGTTATCTTGTTATCACAAACATGAGATTCCATCATTCCACATTGAGTTAAAAGG
Organism: Thuja plicata; assembly: GCA_018584345.1. NCBI lineage: Eukaryota > Viridiplantae > Streptophyta > Pinopsida > Cupressales > Cupressaceae > Thuja > Thuja plicata. Next base: position 2,047,660 of record MU226254.1, read on the forward strand.
GGTTTCAAGTCTTGTGAAATAAAGGGCATCCTATTCTCTGCCACAGTTAGGACTGTGCACATCCTAGTCCTTCTTCTTGTCAAATTTACTAATCACATATAGGGTTATGGTACTGTTTGGGGTTCCCTAGAAAAGAGGTAATTTTGTGTTAATAGATATAATAGAAGAGGTTGTAATATGTTTAAAATAAGCCTCATTTAGATAATGATTTTTCAACTTCTGTAAGTCCCAATAAAACTTTATTTACTTCTATCTTCTCATTGCTGATTTCTGACATTTTCTAAATTGATAAGGTTCAATCCTTCAATTAATTGTTTAACTCTCCAGACTGAATTGAATCCTCTTTTTTTGAATATTCTTATCTATTGGAGTTAGTTCATTTTCTGGATCGATATCTTATATTCCATCTCTGTTCGTCTATGTTCTTTCTCATCCATGATTTTTATTGCTGGTTATATGTTTGTTTTTCCATGGATTTTCTTGTTTGGTCTGAATATTTGTACGAAGCATAGATACTTTGACATTGATCACAGAGGTTGTTATATGTATTGTTGTTGTTGTTGTTGTTGTTCATAATATGTATTATTGTTGTTGTTATATGTATTGTTCTTGATGTTTGTAATATTTATTATTGTTGCTATTATATGTATTGTTGTTGTTATATCTATTGTTGGTGTTGTTTGTTATATATATTTATTTAGGATATCATCCTTATTTTACTAATCAAATATGTGACAACATTGTCATAAACTTATATGTATGGTATGCATGCATGGTAATGTAGTATTTATATTTGTGGCTTTCATAATGAAGTATGTAATATAATGTATTTTTTTCTTTTTAGCAGAAATATATTGATAATAAGCTCAAAGAAAGGGATAAAGTTAGGGTGTTGGATCCGTATAATGGTAATGTTGTGGGAATTTGGCGGATTCATTCCCTATCTATTGCTCATGGATTCAATTTGAAAGGAACAAGAGATGCAAACATAAAATTTTTAAAGGTCACAAGTAATGTTCCCCTTGTTTATAAAGACAAAATAGATGGAGCCATTCTCCTGAAAGAGAAAGATGGAAACTTCACACAGTGGCCACTAAAGTAGTTGCAAAAAATGGCATAATTAAACATGTTTATCATGTACTAGACGTTGTTAGACGTCTTGGATCATTGCAGATTTATGTTGTATTTTCGATGTGTTGTTTAAGGATCTTAGTTATCATGGTGTATTTTAAAGAGTTCAAAACTCTTACGACAACTTTGATTAAGTTAGATTTATACTCTAAGATTTGACATTTTTTATTAAGTTAGATATATACTGTAAGCTTTGACACACACACACACACACACACACACACACACACACACACACACACACACACACACACACACACACACACACACACACACATTTGCATTAAGTTTTTTATTATTGCAGATTACATTTATTTATCACAATATTACATCAATCTTTTAATTCTAGCATGTTGTAGCTTGTTCTTATATGCAATATTTTTATTTTCTTTTATGTTTTAGGTAAAGTTTAAAATTATGTTATTTTGCATTATAATATTTATGGCATTTAACAAATTATTCATTACATGGCTATATTTAATACTACTGAATACATGAGTAAATTAATGACCAAATATATGATTAAATTAACGAATAAATCAATAACTAAATTAAAAACTAAATCAAATACCAAATTAATGATCAAATCAATGACTAAATCATTGATCAAAATCAGTGATTAAATCAATGATCAAAATCAGTGGCTAAATCAATGACTAAATCGATGATCGAAATCAGTGACTAAATAAATGACTAAAATTATTTAGTAATAAATTTAGTCACATTATAAATGATTGGAAATTAACTACTTATAGTCACGTGACTAAGATTAGTCATTTATAAATAATTTTTTCATAGTTGTTTTAGTCACATATTGTTGTTTTTGTACTAGTGAAAGTGAGACAATATGTCAAATAAGTAGTGAACATGAATGGCTAGTAGCAAAAATTGATGTTTAAAGATAGAGATATATATTTGAGGAACAAGTATTAAAGACATTGTTCCAAGAAATAAGTTTTAACATGGAGAATGATAGATATGATGAAGACACCATCTTAAAGGAAAGGAAAAATAGTGTAGAGAGATATCCATTTTCAAGGGTCAACACTTCTTCTAAGCATTGATTCACAAATGTACCTTTCATTGTATCAAAGTTTTCATTGTTAAGAGTATGAAAGATGTACTCATTATCAAGAAAGAACCACAATAATAAAGAGTGGTAATAAACATTGTAACTTTTATATGAATGAGGATAGTTTCTAATGTTGAAAAAAAAATGATCAATGGTACCAAGGAACAATGGTTTCTAAGGTAGCAACTAGACATCAAAATAATGATACCAAAGAGTGCCACATAATGTTATTCATTAAACATAGTGATGTTTGAATCATGTGTCAAAATTGAGATGAAATTATTGTTTTCATAAGTGCAAATACAAATATTTTATTTCTTGAGAGTTGATGGAATTGCCTTAATAACAGTGAATAATACTATTGAGAAAAAACCATTTCAATCTTTTTGTTGTACTGACATTTTTTGGTCTTTCTTTTGGCTAGAAAAAGAAAGAACTTGTTACCTGCTATAGGTTGTTCAATTCAATTCAATAGATTATTATTATTAATTCTCTTATATTGCACATAAATATTGATATTATTTTGCTAAATTCTAGAGGTTGTTACTCAAATGAATGGAAATAGAGAAAAACACTTATTGAGAATATTCAGAAAAAGGGCCATATAATATTCTCTCTATAGGAAAATAAAATAAAAATCAAATCAAATGAAGAGAATTGATTACATGGAAAAACCACACAAATAATTCTTGTTTCATAATTAAGTTCGGTGAGCATTTTTCTATTCAAAATCATCAATGTCTATACACATGATTCAAATTTCATCCTTAGAAAAAAACAAGATAAACTAAATACCTTTGTAGCACCAGTTGAGCTTGAAATAATATTTTGTCCAACACTATGACCTCCACACCAATCCTTCATTGAGGTTCCATCCACTATCTTTTGTGTAGATATGGTAGACATGTATAATTAGACTGATTAAACTTCAGTATTAATAATTACCAAGGTGTTAGGAATAACAATCTACCAACACAACTAAGAGGGTGGGGGGGGGGGGGNACTTCAGTATTAATAATTACCAAGGTGTTAGGAATAACAATCTACCAACACAACTAAGAGGGTGGGGGGGGGGGTGAATAAGTTGTGAGACAGATTATTAAACATTAAACTTTATAAACCAAAACTTCACATCAAATGATAACAGAGTAAATGGAAACACAATAACACAATCCTTTGTTGTTGAGGAAACCTTGTTAAAGGTAAAACCCTAGTGGGAATTAGCACCCAAAAATGATGTACTGAGAGTATAGTATCCATGTTAAAATATTTAGCCCAGTTAGGATCTTATTACAACATTACAGTACACAGTCCCTATTAAAGGACAAACGCTGTTAGGAGTCAAGAGTAATAGTGGGCACACTGCCCTAAGAAGGTTAAAGCCACCCTCAAGGATTTACAATCCGAACAAGTGTATATAGAAAATATACAATCCAATGAACTGTCTGATAGAAAATATTTTCTTGGTCAATTCCAATGAAGTACAATGAACATATCCTATTCTCTACATCCAACAGTCAATCAAGCTTCACAACTTCTCTATCAATTACCTTTTCTTCATACACATACACACTCTCTCATCTTTTCAAAAGAAAAGATCTCTCATATATACCCTATTACAATAATTGATTAGGTTGGCCAATTAAGCTTTCCTAATATAAAAATAAATATTTAACCTCTTGCTAAGATATATACGGTATCTAAAAAAAGTATACATCAATTACAATACATCAGCTATAATCCAAGATCCGCAATCCATGCATGCAATCCACAATACATGCTACATCTCTGAAGTCAACCCCAAACAGGTCTCCTCCAAAATATACACCACAACTGACATCATCATCACTCATACAACTTGTAACCCATCAAAAACATTCTTGAATATGTCTTATGTCATCCCTTAAGATCGCATAACTTGAATTATCATCGTCTATAAGATATAATCAAAACACACTATCATAGTCCAGAAACCAGTCTTTAACAAAACATATGTAACTAATCTAATATGAAATATTAATCAAAGAAACCTTAGAAATAAGATCATCATACATCCTTCTACATATCCCCATCTCTTCTCATTCTGATTCATTTGTACACTTCTGTCAGTCATCATACAACAGTAATAACCAATATGTTCTTCCTCCATAGAAACATACGTTGACATCAGTAAAAAAACATGAATGCCAACAACATCAGTAGTAGCCAATTCCATCATCATCCAACACAAGGTGCTATTGGTTAATATTTTTTCCTCAATTATTCTGAAGGTCTAGGGTCCCTAACACTAGTTCTCAAGCAAAACAATAATAATTTTTTCTACTGAGTACAACTGTATTCTTCCAAACAACTTTTTTCCATAACTCCATACCTATTAGTTCCACAAAATTTTTGATAGTCATATATACAAGCATAAAGGATGAAGCCAACTGGCTTGTAGAAGACACTAAAAAATAAATTCTAGTCTAGAGAAATACATCAACAAATTTGGCAAAATTTATACCACCATAAGTTGAAGTAAACCCAAAATAGTTTCCATGGACAACCCATACTAGGATCATTCTAAGCATACTCTTCCAACAAAAAAAAACATCATGAAGGCCACAATCCAACCAAGAAACCAATCAAGCACTAATTGACAACCAAAATTTCTATCAAGCATTGATTAGTATTACTCCCAATGAAACAGTTAATAGACATATGAAAATGATCAATTATAGGTCTGTAACAAAATAGAATTGCTTACCAATTGGCCCATGTTATTTTCTTGACTGAAGTCAATCAAATCCTTCATACTATTCACCACCTCAGATATCTGTTCAAGCATCAAAAGACATAAGTCATCATAGAATTGAAATATGTAAGGCTTGAGAATGGAAGCATGTACAATTAGTTCATAAAACACAACAAAAACAATTCAGTTAAAACCTACAGGAAACGAACATATTTCTTGAAAGACAAGGTCATTCAGTGACTGTAATTCTAGATTATGTGCCAACAAGATGTCAGAAGAAAATTGTGTACCTTACAAACATAACTAAGCCTTGGCTTAATCTCTAAGCACCCAAAATTACTAATGGATAGCTTTACAAGTTGTAGCAATTACTAATGGGACATGTTCAACACATGGAGATCACTATTTTGGAAACACTCTATAGGACCAACCCATCAAAGCTATAACCAAAGAGCCATAAGGGTGAATATCAAGCACAAGATATTATGAGAGCATTGTCTTGTAGTCATGATGATAAAGTCTATGAAGAACAGGTTGTGTAGTCATAAATCAAAGCATCGTAATCATGACAACAAGGTCCTAATCATTACCACAAAAGACAAATGCATTAAGAATCATGTTCATAAAAGTAGGACATAGTCTTTATATAGCAGAGAACATTTATGAAAATACTAGTGACATCAAATATATGAAGGGCTTCAAAAGAGATGATGTCTTTGAAGGTTAACATTGCCATTAGATCAAAGATAATACAATATAGAGCTTCTAGAATAAAGGGATAGTGAATTTTTTTCAATAATAAAAGCACCTAAGATAGGAGGGTTATGGGCACCATGAAAAAACATATTGTGATAGTTAAAGGGAAAGGTTTGAAGTATTAAGGACCATAGGTGTCTTTGTATCAAATTATTTTAATTATGTAGTCATAAGAGACTAAAAGGAATGCATGAGACTAGAAAAAGAAAATAAAAAGAGAGCTTGATACATAAGGTTTGGTAGAGATCAATTATATTGAATGGAGTAATTGTTGATGCTACATTCAATACTTATTATATGAGATTGTAGGATTTGAGAGACAAATCCACAGAACCTGAAGAACACCTGCATGCAAGAAACTTGTAACAAGAAAGAAGAAAGAAGAGGGAAGGAGAAGAACTCAAAAGTTGCTCAAGAAGTGAGAGCTAAATTGTAATCTGAATTAATGAAGAAATAACTACAAAGTTTAGCCTATAAAGGTGAACGAAACCCTAAAACTAGAAAAGCTAGGTTGCACATTAATAATTAATATAAATATTAATTATAATGCACCTAAGAGATAGCTTAAGTAAACTAGAGTAATAAACAACTTAATTA
>MU226254.1:2054089-2072819 GCA_018584345.1 Thuja plicata
CCAAATCTCTGTAAAGCAGAGAAATAGAGAAAACCACATGGGAAAAACCCTACTCCAAGAAGAGATAGAAAAAAATGCAAAAAAGAATGGCTCAAGAGACTCTCTCAAAACCATAAGTACAATCAAACCCCCCACGAGAGAGGGATGAGACACCAAAGCCCCCCCAAAATGATGGAACCCCTGTAGGAATGATCAAACCAATGGAAATCCAATGTGGAAGAAGTAGAGGTATAGAGTAACAAGGAAACCTCTGAATGAGAGGTGAAACTAGAAGGCCAAGCTGGTGCTCAAAGGAGAATGAATGAGACTCCTAGAATGGAATCCCCAATGAAGGTGGGCCAATAGACGGGATAAATCTATCAGCTGGGAGGAGATGAATGTCCTTAGATATGCCCTAAACAAATGGAGGGGAAGGCTTGATGCAGGGAGTGACCATAACAGGGACTGATGAAGAAGAATCATGCTCAACAAATGTAGGCCCAACATGAGAAGGAGGTGGAGAAGTCACAACACTGATCTTAGGAGAAACACAAAATTTTAGGTGACCCAACTTCTTCTCACTAGGCACTTGTGAAGTAGGAGAGATATTCTCTGACACTGGAGATGGTGGACCAAAATGGGAGAAGGAGTACAGGCAGGTGGCATGATCAACTGTCCCTGTAGCAACAATGTTGCTAGTTGCACTATCTCTGATGTGTACAAAATCTACAGTGAACTCAACTATCTTCTCTGTCTCGCTATGAGTAATTTGATAAATGGAGAGAAGGTTCGATGACAAGGATGTAACACATAGTACATCATGGAATGCACCACCATCGATGTCAATATAACCCTGACCACACACAGTCATAATAGTGTCATTCCCCATCAAGATGTGTGGGGTAGGAGAGGTCGTAAAAGATGAGAAGGAACTCCAAGAAGATGTCATATGATGTGAAGTAGTGGAATCCAACAACTACCTAGAAGAGGGAGCTATACCAAATGCACATAAGGCATGACCCTTTCTATTGTCTGACCCATCTTCCTGAGATGATGATGAAGAAGACCAACGAGAAGAGGAAGAAGGAATATCAATGTTTCTCTTATGAAGAAGAGTTGTTAAATCCGTAATCTGTTGGGCATATCCATCTACCTTATTTTGAAAGCACTGAGACTCATCATGATTAAAATTATTGTAATAAGTACACTTGGGTTTATCTGTCTTTCATTTCCCCTTAGGTGAAGGAGGTGGGCCTGAGGAATGCTGGGAAGGAGAATCCTTCCAAGATTTTGTGGATGATGATACCTGTTTCTGCTCTGGTATCCATGGAGATGGGTGAGCAACCAAGGCATGGCTCATAGAACCTGAAGCATCATTCAACTGTTGAATATTTGACTTCTCTCAAGTCAACCGATCACAGAAGGCCAAAAAGGAAGGCATATTGTGCCTAGGACCCAAGGCATCCATAGTGGAATAGAAAGTAGAAGAGAAAATTTGGAACTCTCCATGAAGTTTTGAGAGTATCAAAAAGATACACTCATCATTTGATTTGGTCTTCCCACATCCCTATAAAAGTGATCGGAGAGCATTGAACTTCATCAAGAAGTCCTCGATGGTGGAAAAAATATCAGGAGATAAGGATGTCAACTCTACATCAAGTTGAAGTGCCCTGAATGCATTCACTGTGCCAAAAAGATTTGCAAACTTTTCCCAATAGGGGCAAGGAGTGGTCAAACCATCTAGATGAAATAGGAGGTTGTCTAAAATGTGTAGTGCAATCAAACCCATGGTTTAATCCATTTTTTTTCTATGTTGAAGGAACTCAAATGGACACTGTAGAATAGGTTGGTTCTCATCCAGACATGACCATAAGCCACGTGACATGAGTAGCCTGGTCATGTGTGCTTTCTAGGTGTGATAATTGTGTGGTGTCAGCCGGGCCATAAAGGGGTTCGACACTGAGAGAAGAAGTAGATGGAAGTAGAAGGGTCATTTCTAAATTAAAGTACAAAAAACAAATGCACCCCCCATAATGTATAAATCTATTCCCCGTACAACAAAGAACAACTATAGAAAGCACAAAAAATGAGAAGAAAACCTGGATGCCAGATGTAGAGATGGAGGAAACTGAAGCCTCTACTTCAACACAAAAATTGAGACCTCAAATGTCCAAATAATCAAATAAGACCAACACCATCATGTTTGTCTCAGAAAAACCTTTCCGATGATATTTTGTTTTCCAAAAATGGACACTGTATGCACAAGTTATGGCCGAAAGACCAACTGCTCCTCTGAAAAATAGCTCTTTGGAAAAAACTAGAGACGAGAAATAATTTGACGGTCAAACGATCATCATAGTGCTTGGGAAAAATTTGACAGCCGTCAGCACGTTATGGGCCTATCGCCAGAAATTTTTTGCCAGTCACCGGAAAGTCAAAAATCAGCCAGAAAATTTTGAAAAAAATACCAGAATATTCTGTTCGCAAGTGACATCAGCAATGATGTCACCTCCATTGGTGGTCGGGTGGCTGTCGCCAGCGAAGGTGGCGATCGTGTGGTTCCCGAGCGCCTCCCGGGTGGAAGCACCTTCAGGGGCTGCACTGGTAGTTGGCTGGTGGCCAGTGGGCGACGTGTTGGTGGCAGCCGGGTCGGGCCGGGCTGCGGTGGCACTGGGGTGGCACGACAGTGGCTGCTTTGGGCTACCCCCCAAAACCTAGAAAAAAAAGGTTTATTTATTTAATTTTTTTCTCAATTTTTGTGTCGTACAGCCTAGGAGGGAGAAATTTTTCCTAGAGGTTAATGTGGCCAAAAACAACAAAATTTATATGAATTTCAACTCTCCCAGGCCTTTTGAACATGATGGTGGCATCCATTTTTTCTCAAAGTGCACTAGAAAATAATGCCTCAAGATTGAAGAAAAAACCCTAGAGAAGCCATGGTTTTTTTCTTCGAATCATGGCTTCAAAACCTTCAGACCAGGCAGCAGCAAGGAAGCTCTGATACCATGTAGGATTTGAGAGACAAATCCACAGAACCCAAAGAACACCTGCATGCAAGAAACCTGTAACAAGAAAGAAGAAAGAAGAGGGATGGAGAAGAACTCAGAAGTTGCTCAAGAAGTGAGAGCTAAATTGTAATCTGAATTAATGAATAAAGAACTACAAAGTTCAACCTATAAAGGTGAACGAAACCCTAAAACTAGAAAAGCTAGGTTGCACATTAATAATTAATTTAAATATTAATTATAAAGCACCTAAGAGATAGCTTAAGTAAACTAGAGTAATAAACAACTTAATTAATTAAATCAAAGTGATCTAAGTAATAAGTGTAAACAGATAATTACTCTAACAGAGATGACATTTGTTACGTGAGATGAAGTAAAAACTTAAGAGGAATCAAATACAACACTTGGTTTATGTTAAAATTATTCAAAAGCATTGATCTAAGTTTTTCCTATTATTATTGGGGTTTTGTCATGCTATCTCATTGAAATCCATACATTGTTCAGGATTTTCATTCGTCTGTTCCACTACTGAGATGTTGCATATAAAGGATCATTGTGGCGGTGCAGAAAAGTTAGTGTGTGACACGCATGACTATATTTAATTATATATTTATTTTACACATTTGTTACGAGTCATTCATCCCGTACTATCATCCATTCCACACAACTTAAAGTTTTTGAATTTGAATTTAAAATTTAAAAATTCAAATAAAATGTCCATTTCCTCAAACCATCAAGAACATAAGTTGCAGGTCTAACAAGAATCCTCTATCTTTTATGCTTTGTTGGATAAGGAAATCAAGCTTGACATTTCTACTACGATGGCGGATTTTACAAATTGAAATGTTCAATTTAGATCCAGTGGAAAATCCATTGCGTTCGATGACATATTAGAAAGTTTGAAAGGCATGTTGTATGATATTCATCTTCATGAAAACAAAAATCAATATAGAATATCACAAAATCCCAAAATGCTATGCTAGGGATTAGGAAAAACAATCGAAGGTAAGTTATTATGCTTGAGAATCAAGGATGACTTACATACCTTGATTTGTTAGAGGGACAATTGCATACAGATCTACCAAAGCAATGGCAACTATAACATCTTCCAAAATTACTCTATTCTCAATGGTTTGATGAATGAGCATACCCTGTTCCAAAGCTCTTATTTTAGGATAGGTTGTGGATACTATAGTAGCATGACTTAAGATGTGGAGACTAAAAATTAAAATTCCAATAAGTTAATCTTTAATTTAAGGTTGACAACTTGCATTGACTATGTTAATCTACACTTACCAACCAAAAAAAATGGTTTGCCACAACAACATTATTTAGAGTACTAAATTTTAGTTTCCTATTAGTCATTCTCTTGTTTACAAATTACTGCCACATGTATTTTTCATCAATTTCTAGAAGATTTAAAGCAATAGTGAAAGTGTGCATAACAAATAGTACTAAAACTGACATCTGTAAAACATTGGACAATAATGTTGTTGTATTTTACATGGGATTTTTTCCCGCTCTGCAACTCTGCAAGTTCCCTCTCTCTTGGTTTTTTTGAATTCATGCTAGCTTCAGACTTCTCTTCACCACAGGACCCAAGGGGCCCGATGGCTCTCTGTCCAGACTTGTTCCTTATGCTGTCACACAGGGATGACAGAGTGTGCTCTACCGTCAATACAGACTTCGGTTCATTTGAGGTTTTAGTCTTGGATGAATCTTCTTACTCATGAAATATAGAGTGTAACGATTCCATTTTGTCTAGCCCTGAGAAGGTGGGGGTAGACAAGGACTGCCAGCTGAGGGGTTGGAAGCATGCGGTGTTAGGAAAGGATTCCCCTAACTCCCTAGATATCGTAGAATGTAATGCGGGTTATCTTGGTCTGGAGATCTTCATCCCTCATGGGGTGGTTGATAGCATTTCTACATCGCTACAACTTTGTCTGGTGGGAAGATTCATCACCTTCAGGCCCACCATTGATATGGTGTGATGGTGGTGCACAGCTAGATGGAAATTTAAAGGGAACCTTAGTGTCTCGGCCATGCTTGGGGGCCTCTTTCTCTTTAAGTTTAATACTGTGGCGGATTTCACACATGTTTCCACTGGAAACTAGTGTTATGGGAATCATTGTCTGTTAATGGAAAAATGGAAGCCTGGGTTTAACCTGGAAGTGGAGCTTTAGAAGGCTGCACCAGTGTGGGTCTATGTCCCTAGGCTCCCCCTAGAATTGTGGGATGAAAAAGTGCTCTGTTGGATTGGGAACTCATTTGGCCAATATGTGTCAGCAGATTTTGTTACTTCACAAAATTTGAGGCTGGTTTTTGCAAGATTCTGTGTGAATGTTACTATGAATAAACCCCTCCCCAACTTTGTGATGCTGAAATCCAAATGGGGAAACTGGAATCAGGCCATTGTGTATGAGAATTCCACCCTCCATTGCCAACGGTGTGATAAACATGGTCATATTATGGCAGATTTCAAGACCGCCCCTGGATGGATGATGGGGATTCAGAGATCCTTCCCACTATGGGTCTTACTAACTCAGTTTCCATCAACCCTTTGACTGGGGACCCTTGGAAGGGGTGCTCCCTCAATTGATGGGTGAGGAGGAAAGTCTCAAATCTTTAGAGAAGATTGGAGAGGATAAGGGTAAGATGGTTGAACAGGAGATAACCTTGGAGGAGGGAGAATTTTTTAAAGTCTTGGAGGATATCTCTAACTCCAAAAGGGAAAGCCCAAAGATAGAGAAAAAAAGGGAGAAGAGAATTTGTTTCCTTTGAATTCTGGCCTGAACAAAGGGGGTGACTCAGGAGAGGATGGTAGCATTAGTGACTGGGTGGAGGTGAGGGCACCCAATTTTTGTTCCCCTTCCCAAAGTGGTGGGATAAAGGTTAAGTTGATAACACCATCGACCCCTTCTTCACTATTAGAATTCCCCCTAGACTGGTCGGAACCAAAGAGGAAAATGAGAGGGGGGAAAAGGGGGGAAGTGGGAAATGATGCCAAGGTTGGTCGACCCATGGTGAGATTAGTGAGAGTAAAGGAAGAAGCAAGGGAAATTTCTAGTGGATGACAATTAACCTTAGAAGACTCCCAGAAAAGTAGAAAATGAAGTTCCTCTTTTGGAACTTGAGGGGCATGAATAGCCCCTAGAAATAGTATGTTTTGAAGAAGTATATAATAGATTTCAAATGTGATGTGGTTCTAATCCAAGAAGTTAATATGACATATCAAAACTTTTCTCTTCTCTTGGATAAAACCTGGCCTGGTGCAGCCTTCCTCTATAGTGAAGGTGATGGGGCCTTGGGTGGGGTGGCTACTCTCTGGAATCCAAGTAAGCTATCTGTTAATGCTGTGGCTTTTTCTCATAACTATCTTGTGGTTTTGTTTTCTTGGAACAATGTTTCCTGGTACATGTATAATATATACGCTCCTAAAGTTATAAGTGAGCACAGTAAAACATGGGGAGAGATTACTAACCTTGTGATAGTTAATCATAGGTACCCATTATGTGTGTGGGGGATTTTGATACCCCCTTTTTACCTCTGAGAAGATGGGGGGCACCCAGGATTATTCAGATAGTATGCAAGACTTGGCAGACTTTATGAGAAATAATGACTTGGTTGATATCGATGTGTAAGGTTTGGCCTTCACATGGTCCAACAATAGAAAAGGAAACCAAATAATCCAAATTAGTCTAGACAGATGGATGATTTCATGAGGTTGGGATATTGCTCTAATGGTTGGCCCATGTCATCTCTCTAGAATAGTTTTCGATCATTCTCCTCTAATTTTCAATTGGGATGAGAAGTCTGGGAGTGGGCCTTGGCCTTTCCGCTATGAGATAATGTGACATTCCCATCCAGACTTCACTAAATGTATTAGATGCTAGTAGAACATTCCTATTAGGGGGACGACTATGTTTAGAATTTATAAAATGTTATAGATGATAAGGAGGGAGGCCCGTGGGTGTAGTAAGACCAGGTTAGGAGACATATTTCAAAGCAAGAAAGATATTGAGGAAAAACTTATATTATTCTATGCGAGAATGGCCAGGGGTGATTCCTCCTGGACTGATCATTGTGAAGAGGAGGTGTGGCTAAAGAAATGGAAAGAGAATCTAAAGAGGGAATAAATTTATTAGAAGCAAAGGTCTAGAGTCCAATGGCTCAAGGAAGGGGATAGGAATTCAACCTTCTTCCACAGGTCCACTTCTATACATAAAAGAAGGAATACCATTAAATCCCTAAGGAATGGAGGAAATCAAGTGATTTCAGAGGATGGGGATATTGGTAGGTTTTCTATGGAGTTCTTTTAGGACACCTACCAATACCTGGTCTGGGGGAATTCGGCTGGCATTTCCAATTGGCTCCTAGAGGCTATCCCGAATGTCATTAGTGAGGAGGAAAATGGTGTTTTGTTGCATCCATTTTCAGAGGAGGAGGTGAAAAATGTTGTGTTCTCCATGGGGGCTTATAAATATCCTGGATCGGATGGCTTTTCTCCAGCCTTCTTCCAGCAATTCTAGGAGATTATAAAGTATGACTTGATCCACGTAGCCTGAGATTTTGTTAGAACTGGAAACATCTTGAAGAAACTTAATAATAATTACATTGTGCTGGTCCCTAAGGCCCTAGATCCATAGAGTATGGGAGAATTTTTCCCCATTAGCCTCTATAACACCATATACAAAATTCTGTCCAAAATCCTGGCTAATAGAATAAAACCTCTTCTCAGCAAAATTATTAATCCCAACCAGAAAAGTTTCATTCTGGGTAGACAAATTCTGGATGCAGTGATTACCTCCCATGAGATCATTCATTCTATGGATAGAAGTAAGAATAATGGGATGGTGATGAAGTTGGACATCTCTAAGGATTATGATAAAGTTTTTTTGGATTTCTTGTATGCGGCTCTTTGAAAATATGGGTTTCATGAAAGATTCATAAAAATTATAAAGGTGGCGGTGGAAAAGGTTGACTTTGTGGTTTTAGTCAATGGCTCTTTGTGGGAGTCATTTAAGATAGAACGGGGTTTGTGGCAAGGGGACCCTCTTTTTCGCTACCTTTTCCTAATGGTTGTGGAGGTGCTGGCTTGTAACCTCGTGAAGTTGAAGAGGATTGGATCCATTGCTGGTTTTAAACCAGCCTCCACCCTCCCTCAAGAAGTCATCCTATAGTTTTTGGATGATACATTTCTCTTTGTAAAATCCTATATTAGAGAAGCTAGGGAATGGAACAAGTTGTTGAATATATATGCAGAGGCTTTGGGACAACTGATCAACTACTGTAAGAGAAAAATATATTTCTTCAATACAGAGCATAGAACGAGACAGAAGATTGTGGACTACCTTGGGTGTATGGGGGTTGAGCTTCCAGACACCTATCTTGGGCTCCCACTCATGGTTACAAAGGTCTCAGACCTATTCTGGAACACAATTCTTGAGAAAATATAGAAAATATAGGTTAGGTTGAAGGGGAAAGTGCTTAGCTGTTGTCTGCGGCCCTCCAAGGAATCCATGTTTACTTCCTTTCTCTTTTTAAAATCATGAAAAGAATGGCGGAGAAGCTTGAGATAATTTAGAGAAATTTCTTGTGGATGGGGGTGGAGGAAAAATATAGAATGAGCCTGGTTAGCTGGGATACAATTTGTCAACCAAAGGTCAAGGGTGGACTGGGAGTGAAGAAATTAAAAGATCTAAGTAAGGCTTTAATTACCAAAATTGGTTGGCAGCTTTCCAGGGGGACCACCGACTGGTGTAGGATTATGAAGGCTATATTTTAATAACACCTCCCATTTCCCTTTTAGTTAGGGTTTATCGTTTGGTTCTAAAATTTGGAACTTTATAGCTAAGTGTAAAGGAACCCTGTTAAGGGGGATGAAATGGATTCTAGGTGATGGTAATCAGATCATTTTTTTGGAGGACTGGTGGATTAGTGATAAGAATTTGTGTAGGGACAAGTTTTGTCACAACAGAGACATCTGGAATATTTCTTTAGAAGTAAAGTTAAAGGTTACATTTCTTAGGACAAGAAATGGAAAAACTTGGCGGAAGCCTATAATGACCATAAACAGGTCCCCCTTTTTGTTAAAGTGATCGAGGTTCTCTTGGAGGGGATTAGGATCCCCTTATCTCAGAAAAATGACTAAGTGGTTTGGTTCCATAAAAAGTCGAGTGAAGTCATGGTGAAATCGGATTATTTAGTTAATTCTAAGAAGGTGGCAGATGAGAAATTGTGGGGGGGGTGTTTGGACCCCAAAACTGATCCCTAAAATAATCTTTTTATGGTGGATGGTGATGCACGAGAAGATTCTTACGCAGGACAACCTCCATAAGTGAGATATCCAACTGGTTAATAGGTGTGTTATGTGTAAAATCTAGGAAGAGATCATAAATCATCTCTTAATTCATTATCCTTACACGTCTAAGGTGTGGTCCAAAATATTGTGCAAAATACAGCTGGATTGGGTGTTTTTGGAGAATGTTAACCAATTTGTCATCAATTGGACCCATTCATAGGTTCATCCGCTCATTTGTCTCCTCTAGAAAATGTTATCCCCACATGTGTGCTGTATCCTATGGAAAGAAATAAATAATAGGGTGTTTAGGGGGAAGGAAACTGAGGTTGAGGGGACAGTGAGTTCTAATGTCAATCTACTGTGGGAAAAATTGAAGACTTGCCGGTGGAAAGTTCTTAACTCCCCCCCTAAAGAGTTGGATTTTAGACTGACCCATGTTTGGCAACTCCCTAACCCATTTTTTATTTTTGACAACTCTAAGGTGGTTTCAAGGAGGAATACTCATTGGGTCCCTCAGAAGATATGTTCTTCAAGATAAATTTTGATGGGGTTGCCTGTGTGGGGTTGCTGCGGGAGGAGGTATTATTAGAGATCAACTAGGGAAGATGATTATAGAATATGCAGTTAATCTGGGATTGGGTACTAATAATATGGCAAAATTCTCCGCCTTATTGTGGGGTCTAAAAATGGCAGTTACCATGGGTATCGAGAAATTAATTATTGAAGGTGAATCAAAAGTTGTGATTGAGTTGGTCAAGGGAAACTATAAGGCCAGTTGGAAAATTTCTAATCTATTGCAAGAAATCTAGATGTTCCTCCCTAAACTAGATGAATTTAGGCTACAACACATTTACAGAGAAGGAAATGTTGTGGCAGATGCACCGACGACCACTAGTTTTTCTCTGCATGGGGCTAAATGTTGGAGAAATTTGAATTCTCTAACGAAGCATAATTTTTTCTTATCGAGATAGAAATGAATAAAGCCATTAAATGATGAGGTACAAGGATAAAGCTTATTAGAGGAAACAGGCAGCTTGTAAATTTATGAGAAGCAGTGTGAATTCAATTTTTAAAAGTGAAATTGTATGAAGTCTTAATTTTAGTAACTTGCTGATTAGATGGGTCATTATTACCTTTTTATTGATGGTACAGGCACTTTTAAGAGAAATATCGACGTGGAGATTGGCATGCGTCTTGGGATTTTTGATAAGACAACAAGGCTTTATTGAAGGTTTATTTACAAGATTCACAATCATTTATTCTCACGGGTCTGCTTAGCTTTTATTATGGCTATTCATGTGAATAATACCTCCTATGGGTCAAATTGCCATCTTGTAATTAAAGTGATTAGCATTAGAACTAATTGGAATTGTGTTCTCTGCAACTCTGGTTGTTTGAGTTGGGTGTGTTGCAAGGGCCATTTGAATTGGAGTTGGCCTAGGACTGGTCTACATGGCGGTAGGTGGGTTGTGATCATGCTAGAGCCTAGGAAGAGGAGCTTCTTTCTTAGAACAACATTGAGATGGGTCGCAACATGGTTTAGGTGGAACCACCAAAAATTGAAGCTGGGTTTCTCAAGAACCTATGTACTATTACGTACTTGAAGGAAGGAGGTCTTTACCCTTACATGGAAGCCATGGAGGGAAGTGATGAGAATATTTCTATGCAGTTGGTGGATTCATGGGAGGAATGCAAGGTTACTATTAATGGTATAACCAAAAAAATTAATGAATAGTTTATTTCCCAAGCCACGGGGAGTTCTTTGGAGGGAAGGAAGTGGAAGAATGATTCTAAGAGCAGGGATGATACGAGTGTCAAAAGATTTTTCAAAAAAAAAGAGATTCCTATTTGGTTTCATGGTGGGTTCAAACGGGTTGACTTTCCTGATCCCTGGAATGAGGTATGTTTGATAATTATGAAGTACCTTACTTTAGAAGGTAGGTTTGGGGCTTGTTACAATTACCACTTCCCTCTGTTAAATCATTTTTTGTATAATGAAGAAATCTCCTTTCCTTTTTTTCTTTTGCACTCGCTGGAAGCTTATGTGGTTGATGTGAGGGAAAAGAAAAGAATGAAGTAAAAATTCTACATTCTCCACCAAGGCCTCATTCCGCGTCTTTACAATTTACACCATGCTTTGTTCCCTCCCAAATTTGTTACTTTGTAAAAAAATATTACCCCCACTGCTAATGATCCTATTGAGACTACCACTTCCTGGTCTCAACCCACCAAGTCCTAAAAAATGCCTACTCCTGCGAATAATAAGCCTATGAATGCTCGCCAAGACATGGATGAGATGGGAGGACAAGTCCAAATTAAAATTTTCTTGGAGGAGGATGAGGATGAAAATGATAGCAGGAGGAGGTCCCACAGGATTGCGTCCAACACTCGGGTCAAACAAAAGGTTGTTAAGAAGAGATATCTGGATGTAGAAGATGAAGAGGGGGATTCAGAGGAGGAAGAAGGGAGGAGAAAAGGAAGTAGCAAAGAAAAGAATAAAGGGAAAAAAATTAAAACTATGGAGGATAGCTTTGACAAAGGCAAAGGTAAAGAGTCCCCGATTAAGGAGGGAGGTGAGAAAAGATAGGAATCTTCCAAGATTTCAGCGAGTTTTAAACTACCCATGGCTAATTTCTCCAAAAATGATGTGTTGGGAGAATAGATGACAGAGTCTCCGCTTACTGCTACCTCACCTTTAGTTCAACAAGATGTTTTTGTGGCTAAGAAAGAAACAGGGGGGAATAAGGATGAGAGCCCAAAGGATGGTAGCGAGGAGGTTAAAGCCGACCTGAATCATATAAAGGGGGGATGTCAAGTGGCTCAAGAACATAATTTAGGATTTGGGATCCAAAAATGATCTTTAGGTGATGAAGGAGGAAATTAGGGAGTTAGGGGAGAGCTTCAACAAAGTTGCAAATTTCACAGTTAGAGTTATGAATTTTGCGACTACAAATCTTCAACTCCTTCACCTAAAAAATTCAAACAATTCTGATAAGGAAAAGGTCGATGAGAATCTCTTCCAGTTTCTTTCTAATGACTAGTTGAAGCTGTTGCTCAATGGTGGGGAGAAAAACCCCAAGTGACCAGGTTCGGCCTATTTTTTATGGTGTTTTTTAAAAAAAAATCTATGATGGCTGTAAGACTATTTTTTGTATTTTTGCTAATGGTAAGACCTTTTTGAACTTTACTGTTTTTGTTGTTTATAGGCTAGTTACCAATTTCATTGTGAAGTTGGGGTCTGTTAGTGATCACAGGCTGGTTACCAATTTCATGGTGAATTCGGGGCATGTGATCACTAGTTTTTGGTTTTTAATTTTTAAAAAGGGGATAGGCTGAGGATGTGATGTTGGTGGTTATGTGCTGGTAGTTTGGCACTTCTTGCACTGGGTTTGGTTTCTATTTTTGGGTCAGCCCACTAGTTCTGGCTTCTTTTTTAATAAAAAACAAATAGTACTAAAGATATTGTAAATTGTAATGTTAAGATGCCTAAACATAAGTAAATATGTAACATAGAATTCATGTTATAGTAGAAAAAAATCACAATACATATAGAAAATAACATACACAAATCATAAGCAAAATCACATAGTTTTATAACGTAAACCAAATTGAATAGAGTGCAGCAGAAAGTTATGTGGATCACAACTCAAAAAATGAAATTTCATTTATTTCAAATATTTGTGGACCAAAAATTTCCTCATGCACACACTTTTCAAAGCTTACTTCAATGTCATGGGAGAGCACTATGAGAGATGATCAAGTAGGCAAACAAATGGATGTTAATGCTTGGTTCCTTATTTTCACTCTTAACACCCCCTCACTAGAAAACATAAAATTTGTCTCTTTGAATGTGTAACTCACAATTGTCTCACATTTCCCAAATTCCACTTCCCCCAATGATAATAATGTGCTCAAATTTGTGAAATTCTATTCCTAGACAACTTGGGAGGATTTAGATTTACAAACATTTTAAGTTGTTCTGTGAGTTGGTGGAACAAAGAATAGTTCAAGTGTTATAGATTAAATAGAGGATGCCAAGGCCTAGAGGTAGACCATATGATTGTATTCATATAACATGGCATGGTGATGACAACCTCACCCTCAGAGGCACCTTCTTCCCTTAAATCCCACCAAATACATTGCATTTTACACATTGGCCTTGTCTTAACTTATAATTTGAGCTTTGGAGATGGTGCTTTTGATTTTTGTTCATGATTCATACTCTTTAATTTATATACTATAAGAGTGTTTGTTGGAATGATATTCATACCAGTTGCACATCTTTACTTGTAATTTGAGATTTAATGGTGGTGCATTTAGCGTCTGTTCATGATTCCTAGTCTTTTCTTTATATACCGTTAAGAGTGTTTGTTGGAGTGGAATGTATACCAGTTGGAGATAGTGATAGTTTTCCATTTTTTTAAAGAAGGATGTGCCTAGGAATGATTCCAAGAGCTTAAGAAGGATTAGAGAGAAGTGAATAAGCATGATAGAATTGGCATAAGCTCCATGAGAGTTGTGATAAGTATCACGAAACCTGGGGTTCTAGGTGAGGTCGGGCAAGTGCAAAAGTGTAGTTCACTTGTATTTGAACTTATCTTTTATAGTGTTATCATCCAATATAGTCATTGTAGAGTTTTTATTGGTTTAAAATGAGATTTTAGGTGTCAGATATCTATGGCAGATATAGTTAATATAAAAACTTGCACCTTGTCTTGGTCGACATGTTAGGAATTGAAATGAGTGAGAAACTGCCATAGAAATAAGTGGTTCATGGTTTGAGCTTGTGCTCATTGGTTAACATCTATGTGACGGACTTGGGATAACACATGTTTATCATCAAAGCAATGATTTTACAATTATATTTTAGGTTTGTAAGGGTGATTTTTAAGAAAAATTTATTAGAAGGTGTAGGATAATAATATGTTATTTATATATTGATGTAATCTAGGATGTGAGCATTATATTAAGATGGGAAATCTTAAAATATTTTTTTTGAAAGAAAATTTGATATCTAATGTTTCTAAGCCAATTTTTGTTTAGTTTACAATATTACTTTGGAGTTTCTGGATTTAATTGTATAAGTATTTTTTATCAATATTTTGAATCAGATGAAGAAAATTACAGAAGAAGACAATACAATTAGCTTGGAACTTTAGCACTTAGATGTGTATGTATTTTTCCCTTCTATATTTTGCATCATTTTGATGATGAACCATGAAATATGAATGAAAACATTAATGAAATTAATACTATTGGAATTATTAGGTACTGAGAGGTAGGGTGAATCAGTACAAACAAGTAATAAAAAAATTCAACCACTGATCTAAATAACTGCATAATTACTTTCCAAACCACAAAGCATATAAGAAATGAAAAGGAAAGTAATATCAAGCATCCAAAAACCCATCACACATGAAACAAATATTTTATCATGGAAACCCTTGGTTAGAAGGAGAAAACCACAATAGGGATAACACCCACAAGCTCACTAGTGCAGTAAATAGTTTGCCCTGTTAGGAGCTACAAACACCTTTTTTAAGGGTTCACCCTGTTAGGAGTGAATAGTACACTATTAGGAGTACAATCAGATCAGTTATTATCTACCTCTCTAGATGATTTCAAAACCCAATTAAGAGTTCACCTAGTTAAGGGATTTACAAAAAAGAACCTATTAGAGTTCACCCGATTAAGGGATTTTGCTTGCTCCAATTATTAGGGAACAAAAAGATGAGTGATCTAGATGTAGCACTGATTGCTTGTCAGATCCTATCTATTCTCTATACTTTGTAACTACTCTCTTCTCTTTGTCTATCTCTCTCTGATCGTAACCTCAAATTGAAATCAAAAAATCCTAATCTCATCACCCACAACAAAAACATTTCAATATGAGAAGTTCCCAATATATACACAACTTGCACCAACATAAAAAATAATGATCTTCAAATACTTTCCCACAAAATCACCACATGCCAAAGTGATAATATCAATGTATAGCACATTTTATCATGACATCATTAGATCAAGATAAGATCTGCAAGTTATATCTCCAAAGCAGTCAAACATGTTTTGACTTCTCTAATGCAACACTTATAATCCATCTTAAATGATTGCATCAATCACATAATTGTCAAAAAATTAAATCCATAACCTCTATTCCAAATCATCATATTGTTAGATATCATTGCACATACTATACCACTCACCGATTTTTGATTTAACAAATGTTACTCAAGAACTCAAGTGTTCTACATGTCTTAATGTCTGTGACAACAAAAAATATTTTAACGATCAACCAAATGAGTTGTGGTTGGAACCACACTAAAATATAAAAATGTTGATTCTATATCTATGACCTCTCCTCATAATTCCAATTCTACCATGATAGCCACCAAAGTGGTGTTCTCACTGACTACTGATCTTAAGGACTTAGCCAATTCCCTGCATTACCTTCTTACCGATCGTGTCTTTACTTCACCTGTTGTATTTCATGATTGTACTGACTTAGTTGCCATCAATGAGAACAAAATAAGTGACCCTTTATGAATGCACCTCGAAATCCATCAGAATGCCAAATATTCCCCCCTTTGGAATTGATGGAAAACACATGCTAATTGCTTACAATCGTGCAATCACAATCTCAATACTAGAAGATCTGAGAAAAATAATATATACCAACGTATGAATCCCTATCAGAATATACCATAGAATAATATAGACCAATGTTCCCTATATTGCCTATAGATATACCCCCCTTTGATCACAATGCCAAAGGTACAAAAAATTAAATATGTACACTAAAAAAAATCTTACTTACATCCTATCAAAGATCACCTTGAAGTTTATCTTTTCTGAATCCAAGGATGTTTCCAATGCCTTTTTCAAGTATCCCAAAGAAAGGGTTTTCTCAATTAGACTAGAAGAAATCTCTTCCATGCTATCTAGAGTGTTCATGCCTGGTAAGGCAAGTAAGTCTTCTACCTTCTTCACATTCAGCTGCATGACCTCTATTGTAGGTGATAAGGAGGATTACAGTTCTACTAGGGTAAGCACTTTCTTCTCTTTCTCATGATAAATCTCCTTTACCTTGTGTAAAATTTTCTTTACCTGACTAATGAAATTAGTGACTGAGCTTGTCATGGGATCAAGTTGGATGCTTAGGTTCTCGAACTCCTTCTGATCTTCTGCTCTGCTTTGTTCTAAATCTTGAACAAAATTAGAGTACCTTGATACTTTGGTAAACAACTAACTTGCCTCATTCAATGTAGAATTAACTTCCTTTATCAAAATTTTCAATTTGTTTTGATCTACAATTATCTTCTTCATCAACTTACCTACCATCTTCTTCTCTAAGTTATCCTCCATAATTTTTACACCCTTTGTCTGCAAATTTGGGCCTTGATATAAAATTACCTCGATAAGAGTATCCATATGATCAATAGGAGAATTGTCTTCACCATATTCTACCTCGGGTACTAGCTCAGTTAGAATGTCTCTAGCTTTCCTTAAGACTCTTGTCTTCTTATTCTTAGATCTCAACTTGTGTCTTAAAACATTTTTCTTCAGTTGTTCTGAGAATTTCATCAGTTCCTTAGGTTTCAATTTGGATTTATCCACCGATGTGGTCAATGTTTCTTCTTCTTCAACTTCATTTTCTTCCTGTTCTGCAATAGGCACTAGTTTTTGTCTCTTCTTTACACTTGAATCTCGAAGACTTAATTTCCTTTTTATCTCATGTTCTTCTTCAGTATTTTTCTAAGTATCCTCCTGCTGACTATCTACAACTTTCTCCTCTTCCTTCTTAGAAATTAATTCCTCTATGCTCCCTAGGAGATGGTGAGGATGAATCCTCTTTACTTATAATGTCTACAATTTCAACCTCATCTCCACCTGTTTGTGATAAATTGGTATTTTATACTTCAATGTTCTACACCAAGTTAGGGAAATCAATAAGAACATCCCCAATTAATTGATCTATAGAAAAAATATCATCTCCCTCTGTAGGTTCATTGGATGCTGCAAGATCTTTCTCTGCTTGAGTTGCTACCTCCTTTATTTGTAACTGTCACTTCCATGTCTCAATAGTCTCAATATGGACATTTTGTGTGTCATCAATTATAAGTCTAGCTGCTATGCTCTTTATTTTGAATTTATGCTTGAGAGCATCAATAATTATCTTAGCATCTTCAATACAGAGTTTAGGCTGAACTTGGATTATTACTCTTTCCATAATTTCTCTGTTCAACTGCAATGTTGCACTCCATCTAGTATTAATCAAATGATATAGTTCATTAGGAATGCAAGAATGAATCTCTAAAGATGTCCTACAAAATTTGTAAAAATGATACAAAATGGCATCCTCTAACTTATTCTTGTCTTCATCACTTCCTAAAGTGTATTTTCTGCCAAATATAGTTAATCTACCATAATCCACAATACCTTTTACAATATCATCAACAGAAGGGGCCTTCTTTGTCTCACCACTCTTTTTTAGTTCAGAGGCATCCTTGTCTGATTTTGTTCTTTCTTCCTCATCCTCTTCAGTTTCCTTCTGATCATCCTTCTCTTCTGTGGATTTTCTCTTCCTCTTGTAAGTTTTCTTTTTGGTAGGAGTGCTTTAACCTTTCTTCCTTGTTGATTACACTTTAGACTTAACTTCCTTAGCTGTTGGTTTAATCCATTTTCTCTTCACCTTTGCATAAGTTGAAGGAATTTTAGCTAAAGGATATTTAGTTTCAATTGCAGCAGTGCAAGATGTTCCTTCTTCATCACTACCAAACTTCTTCTCTAGGTTAGTTAAGATTCTCCTTGTTTTCCTTTTAATGATCAGTTTTTCAATTCCTTTTGAATTTTGGGAAAGGCATCATCATAGGTTTTAAATCTCTGTGCTTATTTGTCTAAGGGTTTTGAAAACAATTCATCAACATGTAGAGTTACTAAATTACTCTCTACTTCATATCCCATAGGAGGAAGCCAATATGTCCTAGGTTGCACTGCTTGCACAATGCATGAATCAATGTCTACTAGAAAATAAATGTCATTCTTATACTTTTCTACAATGCTAGCTGGAATCCTTTCACGTTTATGCATCTTAGTTTGGAAATATTTGAAATAACCCCACATGACATTTTTGAAGTTATCACCTAATTATTTTATGTATTCACTTATCTGAATAATCACCGATTTGTCTTTTGACAATGTAACTTTACCTCTACCGGGGAATAAATTTTGGAGATAGAAAAACATACATACCAGTAGGGCACCATACTTGAATGACTTCCTCTTATCTCTCTTTATCCTTTCCATATTTGTCAAAAAGTGACTTCTGATCATGTCACATAGATCATATACTGAATCATCTTTGATAATTTGATAGGTAGCATGGATARCACCWSSAKASARWTTATCATRGATSATWYASTRWATSATCYATGATAATTWSTCT
>MU226254.1:2072824-2126909 GCA_018584345.1 Thuja plicata
TGYTATCCATGCTACCTATCAAATTATCAAAGATGATTCAGTATATGATCTATGTGACATGATCAGAAGTCACTTTTTGACAAATATGGAAAGGATAAAGAGAGATAAGAGGAAGTCATTCAAGTATGGTGCCCTACTGGTATGTATGTTTTTCTATGTCCAAAATTTATTCCCCGGTAGAAGTAAAGTTACATTGTCAAAATAAAAATTGGTGGTTATTTAGATAAGTGAATATGTTAGAATTAATCTTTCCTTGGTAACTATGTAGTTAAAAGATATACCAAGGACATGTCATATTATTTGTAATTCTTTTAATAAGAAATTTAGATATTCCTCCTTAAGAGGATTCCTACACATGGCACACACCAAATGTGAATGTGGCATATATAGAGTATGGGAGTTACATGCAAAATCCTCCACTCATCTATGCTTAAGAGATGAATCTCACACACTTCTTAAGGGTTCTAGGCTTCTCACTTGGTTCTCACAAGTTAGATTTATTCTCTCTTCTCTCATTCTCATTCTTGCAATATTGTAATGAGCTATTACTCTCTCTCTCTCTCTCTCTCTCTCTACTTCTTGCCTCATTCATATTTATGCACAAGGGGTTTTTATTAGTTTTCCCCTTTCAAAAACATTATCTTGGTGTTGAGCTTGGAGCTTCTCATTGCTATTGTTGATTGTTCTTGTTTCAACATTCATCCATTGGTAATACATTTCCTTGCTTCACTCTCTTGGATTCATTCTTGTATTTCATTTCATTTTTTGTATTTTTCTAACATGTATTAGAGCCACTAATCCTTGTTTGAGTGTTTGCAGGATTTCTTGATCTGACTTTTGTTGCAGGTTTTTTGAATTTTTTTTTGGGTTTGGCCGGTTCACCGCCAAACCCGATTTCTTTTGTTTGATTATCTAGTTTATAGTTTTTTTTCCTGATCTATCTTCACCCAGACCGTAAGGGTTTTCAATTTGATCATTCAATCTACACTCTAATGGTTTGTAGGTTATTCAAGCATATTTATCTGCAGGGTTATATATCTCTGTTTTTATATTTTTCCTTTTATGCAAACCGTTTAAACATTTATGTGTCTATCATTTTGAAGACAGTTTTATATACCCGCACTCAATCAATCCTAACTTTTAAAATATAAATAATATGATCAATCACTTCAGTGGAGTTTTAGATAAGTGGATTTTGTAAACCATATCCAAAATTTGGAAAAATCCAACAGTGCATTTAAAAGTTATGCCCCCCGTAATTTGTCTATGTTTTTTCTGAACAGCTTCATCATTCAACTCATGTTTACTATTTTTGATTATTTATTTTAGCAGTAGTTAGCACCAGTTAGTTTAAATCAAAGACCTCTATTATATTGAGAAGAAACTCTTATTTATATTAAATATAACATTTACCTTCATCTTTCCACAACTTTTTTAGTATTTTTACCTCTTTCCAGTGCAGCTCTTGGTTAGAATCATAATAGCATGAATGCTGATTTTAATGTAACTTTTAATTGATTTAATGTTCTTGGTTTAGCACAACTTTATATTGGTCTGTTCATTGTGCAGTTTCTTTTATCTATCAAAAACTATTTAAACCTTACAACTCCTCATTCCCTTTCTGCGCTCTCTCTTCCACGCAACGAATATATCAAGAGGAGTAAAACATATCTTTTTGTTTTGTCTCTCTTTGCACATCTTCCTAAGTTGGAGAAAATTTCTTAGTTAGCACAGCATTCTATCCCCTCTCACAGCTCCACATTTATCAGAGAAGTTTTGTGTACTTTTAAACATTTGTTTCTCCCTTGTGCAACTTTGTAAGTTGTAAAGCTTCTCTCTTCTCTTGCCTGCGTAGGAGTTATTTGTTGCATTCTTTTCATTCAAAGTAATTTGCTTTCCTGGAGTCATATAATTAGAGGCTCTCCTTCCATTTTCTTATATCTTTTTTTTTTTCGTTTCATCATTTCATGGCTGCACATTAACTATTTTTTAATATATTCTGTTGTTGACTATTTTTTCATCATTTCTTCTATCTTTAACATCACTCTAACTTTGTTTCTTTGCAGGTTATCATTATTTATCTGCAGATATACAATTATTATTTAGCATTCATTATTCTAACCTCTTTTGCAGGAGGAATCTGATTTTTATTCTGGTTATTGTAGTATTTATTATTTAGCATTCATTATTCTAACCTCTTTTGCAGGAGGAATCTGATTTTTATTCTGGTTATTTGTTCATTTCTTCTATTGGTTATCATTGGCATCATTCTAACTTTGATTTACATTGCAGATTATCAATATTATTCATATTTGGGTCATTTTTTAATTCTCAAAGTTTATTTTTTAAACAAATTACAATTTAATTCTTTATATTAATATTAATTTTAATTTAATTCTTAATATTAATTTTAATTTAATTAACAAAAAAAGTTAAATTGGTTTACATTTTCACTCACTTCATATTTTCTAAATTCAACTTAAACCCATTTATATTTAATCAATATAATCATTATTCAATAGCTAGTTCATTATTTAATTGCTATTAAATTTTGTTTCATCACTTTAACAAAATATTTAAATTTTTTAATATTTAAAATTTATGGAATATTGGTATTTACTATTTGCATTAAATTGATTTTTTAGATACATTTTTGTCTTCTTCATCTTGTATTTAAGTTTACTTTAATTCATTATGTCGATGTTAATTCCAGAAATTAAATTAACAAGTTCCAATTATCACACTTGGAAGTCTCATATAACCTTTATTTTTTCCTTTAAACATATTCTTGATGTGGCAACTAGTGCGACTTCTGTTACCTCTACTAATGCCTCTAAAGTAGATATTGATGGTTGGAATAAGAAAAATGACGAGGCTTTAGGCCTTATAGGCATTTCTTTACATCTAGATTTATATGTATTAATTGCCCACTGTACTGAAGCACATGCAGCATGGACTATTTTGAAAAACACCTTCGACAGTGCAACTGAATCCTGAAAGATTCAACTCCAAGATCAATTGGAGGATCTCAGGTATATAGATTTCTCAACTATGGATGAGTTTTTACTTAAGTTTGATTCGTTTCGAAGTCAATTAACTGGTTTAGGAGTTACTTTATCTGAAATTTGGTTAATTCATATCATTTTAAAAAATGTCTTCCTAGGAAATTTCAGCAATTTATAACTAATATACACTCTCAAATATCTCTTCCTTTGTTAGCATCTCAATTCACTTACACTATCTTTCAGCAACTTTTACGTCAAGAAGAGGCTAAGTTGATTCAATTTGGCTCAATCAAATCTAATGACCATGCTTTCATGTCTAGATCTCATAATAATAGATCAAATAATCATAATCATAATAGTGGTTGTCATAACAATTCTAATAGACCTCATTGTAATTATTGTGGGAAAGATGGTCATGTGATCAATACTTGTTTTAAGAAACTTAAACATGAGAAGTCATCTAATCTGAGTACTCAAAATTCTCATAATCATAACACTCATCAAGCTTTTTCTATTCGTTATGGGATGTCTAATTCTCACTATGATGATACTACTATTTGGGATGAATATTATGATGAAGGATGCTATTGGAATACCCTCTTGATTACTATATTCCTACTCAAAATGATTATATGCTCTCTCCTTATGATGAAATGCAATTTGATGATCCTTGCTCTCATGTTGATGATATTCTTGAACAAGAAGAGGAAATTATCTCTAACTTTCTTAATCTTACTTTGCAAGATATTTACATTACTCAAGATAAAATTCATAATGGTGGTACTAATCCTATTATTGTTTTGGAGGTTAATGATGGCATCTCTCCTCCTCTTGATGTCTCATATTATGATGAATATATTACAGATTTATTTTGCGCAAATGAAGATTGCATTCCTGATTATATGATTGATGATTCGCAATATGATTTTACTTTCCAAAGTGTTACTGATTCAGCACTAGGTGATCCCAATTATGGGCGCTCTACTAGTGTTTCTTGCCTTATTGGAGGCTCAGGCGTTGATCATGCTCCACCTCTATTTTTTACTGGAAGTGAATATACAGAATGCATAAATGCATCTCAGGAAACTCAATGGTCACTTGAAGATTTGGGCCCCCCTTTGCAAGCAATTACATCTTTTTATTGTAAAAGTACTATCCACTTAGAAAACATTCCTATGTACCATTCAAGCTCCACTGATCCAGTTGAAGAAATACATGATGATCAAGTTGTCAACAATCTACTGAAGACTCTTTCAAAAAAAACATCTCAAAATCATTGTAAACATGTGTGTGATACCTATTTCTCTCATATCCCCAAGTAAAGATTAAAGGGGTATGTTAGAATTAATCTTTCCTT
Organism: Thuja plicata; assembly: GCA_018584345.1. Lineage (NCBI taxonomy): Eukaryota > Viridiplantae > Streptophyta > Pinopsida > Cupressales > Cupressaceae > Thuja > Thuja plicata. The sequence continues at coordinate 2,077,187 of MU226254.1, forward strand.
TGTAACTATGTAATTAAAAGATATACCAAGGACATGTCATATTATTTTTAATTTCTTTAATAAGAAATTTAGATATTCCTCCTTAAGAGGATTCCTACACATTGCACACACCAAATGTGAATGTGGCACACATAGAGTATGGGAGTTATATGCAAACTCCTCCACTTATCTCTACTTAAGAGATGGCTCTCACACACTTCTTAAGGGTTCTATAGTTCTCACTTGGTTCTAAGTTGGTTCTCACAAGTTAGATTTCTTCTCTCTTCTCTCACTCTCATTCTTGCAATATTGTAATGAGCTATTGCTCTCTCTCTCTCTCTCTCTCTCTCTCTCTCTCTCTCTCTCTCTCTCTCTCTCTCTTNGAGCTATCGCTCTCTCTCTCTCTCTCTCTCTCTCTCTCTCTCTCTCTCTCTCTCTCTCTCTCTCTTGGCTTCTTGCCTCATTCATATTTATGCACAAGGGGTTTTTCTCAGTTTTCCCGTTTCAAAAATATTATCTTGGTGTTGAGATTGGAGCTTCTCATTTCTATTGTTGATTGTTCTTGTTTCAACATTCATCCATTGGTAACACATTTCCTTGCTTCACTCTCTTGGATTTATTCTTGTATTTCATTTCATTTTTTTATATTTTTCTAAAAAAATACATAAAATAATTAGGTGATAAATTCAACAATGTCATGTGGGGTTATTTCAAAGATTTCCAAACTAAGATGCATAAATGTGAAAGGATTCCAGCTAGCATTGTACAAAAGTACAAGAATGACATGTATTTTATAGTAGACATTGATTCATGCATTGTGCAAGCAGTGCAACCTAGGACATATTGGCTTCCTCCTATGGGATATGAAGTAGAGGGAAATTTAGTAACTTTACATGTTGATGAATTGCTTTCAAAACCCTTAGAAAAATAAGCATAGAGATTTAAAATGTGTGATGACGCCTTTGCCAAAATTCAAAAAGAATTAAAAAACTGATCATTGAAAGGAAAACAAGGAGAATCTTAACTAAACTAGAGAAGAATTTTGGTAGTGATGAAGAAGGAACATCTTGCACTACTGCAATTGAAACTAAATATCCTTTAGCTAACATTCCTTCAACTTATGCAAAGGTGAAGAGAAAATAGATAAAACCAATAGCTAAGGAAATTAAGTCTAAAGTAGAATCAACAAGGAAGAAAGGTTAAAGCACTCCTACCACAAAGAAAAATTACAAGAGGAAGAGAAAACCCATAGAAGAGAAGGATGATCAGAAGGAAACTGAAGATGATGAGGAAGAAAGGAAAAAATCACACAAGGATTCCTTTGAACTGAAAAAGAGTGGTGAGACAAAGAAGGCCCCTTCTATTGATTTTATTGTAAAAGGTATTGTGGATTATGGTAGATTAACTATATATGGCTGGCAATACACTTTAGGAAGTGATGAAGACAACAATAAGTTAGAGGATGTCAATTTGTATCATTTTCACAAATTTTGTAGAACATCTTTAGAGATTCATTTATGCATTCCTAATGAACTATATCATTTGATTAATACTAGATGGAGTGCAACATTGCAGTTGAACAGATAAATTATGGAAAGAGCACTAATCCAAGTACAACCTGAACTCTGTATTGAAGATGCTAAGATAATGATTGATGCTCTCAAGAATAAATTCAAAGTAAAGAGCATAGTAGCTAGACTTATAATTGATGACACACAAAATTTCCATATTGAGACTATTGAGACATGGAAGCGACAATTAAAAATAAAGGAGGTAGAAACTCAAGAAGAGAAAGATCTTGCAGCATCCAATGAACCTATGTAGGGAGATGATAATTTTTTTCTGTAGATCAGTTAATTGGGGATGTTCTTATTGATTTCCCTAACTTGGTGTAGAACATTAAAGTATAAAATACCAATTTATCACAAATAGGTGGAGATGAGGTTGAAATTGTAGACGTTATAGGTAAAGAGGATTCATCCTCACTATCTCCTAGGCAACATAGAGGAATTAATTTCTGAGAAGGAAGAGGAGAAAGTTGTAGATAGTCAGCAGGAGGATACTCAAAAAAATACTAAAGAAGAACATGAGATAAAAAGGAAATTAAGTCTTTGAGATTCAAGTGTAAAGAAGAGACAAAAAATGGTGCCTATTGTAGAAGAGGAAGTTGAAGAAGAAGAAACATTGACCACACCAGTGGATAAATCCAAATTGAAACCTAAGGACTTGATGAAATTCTCAAAACAACTGAAGAAAAAGGTTTTAAAATACAAGTTGAGATCTAAGAATAAGAAGACAAGAGTCTTAAGGAAAGCTAGAGACATTCTAACTGAGCTAGTACCTGAGTAGAATATGATGAAGACAATTCTCCTATTGATCATATGGATACTCTTATCAAGGTAATTTTATATCAAGGCCCAAATTTGCAGATAACGGGTGTAAAACTTATGGAGGATAACTTAGAGAAGAAGATGATAGGTAAGCTAATGGAGAAGATAATTGCAGATCAGAACAAATTGAAAATTTTGATAAAGGAAGTTAATTCCACATTGAATGAGGCAGGTTAGTTTTTTACCAAAGTATCAAGGCACTCTAATTTTGTTCAAGATTTAGAACAAAGAAGAGAAGAAGCTCATAAGGAGTTGGAGAACCTAAGTGTCTAGCTTGATCCCATGACAAGCTCAGTCACTAATTTCATTAGTCAGGTAAAGAAATTTTTACACAAGATAAAGGAGATTCATCATGAGAAAGAGAAAAAGTGCTTACCCTACTAGAACTGTAATCCTCCTTATCACCTACAATAGAGGTCATGCAGCTGAATGTGAAGAAGGTAGAAGACATACTTGCCTTACCAGGCATAAGAACTCTAGATAGCATGGAAGAGATTGCTTCTAGTCTAATTGAGAAAACCCTTTCTTTGGGATACTTGCAAAAGGAATTGGAAACATCCTTGGATTCAAAAAAGATAAACTTCAAGGTGATCTTTGACATGATGTAAGTAAGATTTTTTTTAGTGTACATATTTAATTTTTTGTACCTTTGGAATTGTTTTGAAAGGGGGAGTATATATATAGGGAATATTAGGAACATTGGTGTATATTATTCTATGGTATATACCAATAGGGATTCATACATTGGTATATATTATTTTTCTCTGATCTTCTAGTATTGAGATTGTGATTGCACGATTGTAAGCAATTAGCATATGTTTTCCATCAATGCCAAAGAGGGGAATTTTTGGAATTCTGATGGATTTTGAGGTGCATTCATAAGGATTCACTTATTTGGTTCTTATTGATGGAAAATAAGTCAGTACAATCATGAAATACAACAGGTGAAGTAAAGACACAATCGGTAAGAAGGTAATGTAGGAAATTGGCTAAGTCCCAAAGATTGGTAGTCAGTGAGAACATCACTTTGGTGGCTATCATGGTAGAAGTGGAATTATGAGGAGAGTTCATAGATATAGCATCAACATGTTTATATTTTAGTGTGGTTCCAACCACAACTCATTTGGTTGATCAGTAAAATATTTTTTGTTGTCACAGACATTAAGACATGTAGAATACATGAGTTCTTGAGTAACAGTTGGTAAATTAAAAATTGGTGAGTAGTATAGTATGTGCAATGATATCTAATGATATGATGATGTGGAATAGAGGTTATGGATTTAATGTTTTGACAATTATGTGATAGATGCAATCATTTGAGATGGATTATAAGTGTTGCATTGGAGAAGTCAAAACATGTTTGACTACTTTGGAGATATAACTTGCAGATCTTATCTTGATCTAATGATAAAATGTGTTATACATTGATATTATCACTTTGGCATGTGGTGATTTTGTGGGAAAGTATTTGAAGATCATTTTTTGTTTTTTTTTAATGTCGGTGCAAGTTGTGTATATATTGGGAACTGCTCATATTGAAATGTTGTTGTGGGTGATGCGATTAGGATTTTGTGATTTCAATTTGAGGTTGCGATCAAAGAGATGATAGACAAAGAGAAGAGAGTAGTTACAGAGTACAAAGAATAGATAGGATCTAACAAGAAATTAGTGCTACATCCAGATCACTCATCTTGTTGTTCCCTAATAATTGCAGCAAGAAAAATCCCTTAACTAGGTGAATTCTAATAGGTTATTTTTTGTAAATCCCTTAACCAGGTGAACTCTTAATTGGGTTTTGAAATAATCTAGAGAGGTAGATCATAACTGGTCTAATTGTACTCCTAATAGTGTACTATTCACTCCTAATAGGGTGAACCCTTAGAAAAGGTGTTTGTAGCTCCTAACAGGGAAAACTATTTACTGCACTAGTGGACTTGTGGGTGTTATCCCCACCATAGTTTTCTCCTTATAACCAAGGGTTTCAATGATAAAATGATATTACTTTCTTTTGCATTGTTTATATGCTTTGTGGTTTGGAAAGTAATTCTGCAGTTATTTAGATCAGTGGTTGAATTTTTTTACTACTTGTTTGTACTGAGTCACCCTACCTCTCAGTACCTAATAATTCCAATAGTATTAATTTAATTAATGTTTTCATTCATATTTCATGGTTCATCATCAAAATGATACAAAATATGGAAGGGAAAAATACATACACATCTTTGTCCTAAAGTTCCAAGCTAATTGTATTGTCTTCTTCTGTAATTTTCTTCATCTGATTCAAAATATTGATAAAAAATACTTACACAATTAAATCCAAAAACTCCAAAGTAATCTTGTAAACTAAACAAAAATTAGCTCAAAAACATTAGATATCAAATTTTCTTTCAAAATTTTTTTTTTTAAGATTTCCCATCTTAATATAATGTTCACATCCTAGATTACATCAATATATAAATAACATATTATTGTCCTACACCTTCTAATAAATTTTTCTTAAAAATCACCCTTACAAACCTAAAATATAACTGTAAATCACTACTTCGTTGACAAACACTTGTTATCCCAAGTCCCTCACATAGATGTTAACCACTGAGCACAAGCTCAAACCATGAACCACTTATGTCTATGGTAGTTTCTCAGTCATTTCAATTCCTAACATGTCGACCAAGCCAAGGTGCAATTTTTTATATTAAATATATCTACCATAGATATATGACACCTAAAATCTCATTTTAAACCAAGAAAAAATCTGTAGTGACTAGATGGGATGATAAAATTATGAAAGATAAGTTCAAATACAAGTGAACTACACTTTTCCACTTGCCGGACCTCTCCTAGAACCCCAGCTTTTGTGATACTTATCACAACTCTCATAGAGCTTAGCCGAGTTCTATCATGCTTATTCAATTCTCTCTAATCCTTCTTAAGCTCATGGAATCATTCCTAGGTACATCCTTCTTTACAAAAAGGGAAAACTATGACTGTCTCCTACTGGTATACGGTCCACTCCAACAAACACTCTTAACAATGTATAAAGAAAAGACTAGGAATCATGAACAGACACTAAATGCACCACCATTAAATCTCAAATTACAAGTAAAGATGTGCAACTGGTATGAATGTCATTCCAACAAACACTCTTATAGTATATAAATTAAAGAGTAGGAATCATGAACAAAAATCAAAAGCACCATCTCCAAAGCTCAAATTATAAGTAAAGACAAGGCCAATGTGTTGAATGCAATGTATTTGGTGGGATTTAAGGGAAGAAGGTGCCTCTGAGGGTGAGGTTGTCATCACCATGCCATGTTATATGAATACAATCATATGGTCTACCTCTAGGCCTTGGCATCTTCTATTTAATCTATAACACTTGAACTAATCTTTGTTCCACCAACTCACAGAACAACTTAAAATGTCTATAAATCTAAATCCTCCCAAGTTGTCTAGGAATATAATTTCATAAAGTTGTGAACATTATTATCATTGGGGGAAGTGGAATTTGGGAAATGCGAGACAATTGTGAGTTACACATTCAAAGAGACAAATGTTATGTTTTCTAGTGAGGGGGTGGTAAGAGTGAAAATAAGGAACCAAGCATTAACATCCATTTGTTTGCCTACTTTTTCATCTCTCATAGTGCTCTCCAATGACATTGAAGTAAGCTTTGACAAGTTTGTGCATGAGGAAATTTTTGGTCCACAAATATTTGAAATAAATGAAATTTCATTTTTTGAGTTGTGATCCACATAAGTTTCTACTGCACTCTATTCAATTTAATTTACATTATAAAACTATGTGATTTTGGTTATGATTTGTGTATGTTATTTTCTATATGTATTGTGAGTTTTTTCTACTATAACATGAATTCTATGTTACATATTTACTTATGTTTAGGCATCTTAACATTACAATTTACAATATCTTAGTACTATTTGTTTTTTTATTAAAAAAGTAGCCAGAACTAGGGGGCTGACCCAAACATAGAAACCAAACCCAGCACAAGAAGTGCCAGACTACTAGCACATAACCAACAATAGCACACCCTCAGCCTATCCCCTTTTTAAAAATCAAAAACCAAAAACTAGTGATCACATGCCCCAAATTCACCATGAAATTGGTAACCAGCCTGTGATCACTGACAGACCCCAACTTCACAATGAAATTGGTAACCAGGCTATAAACAACAGTAACAGTAAAGTTCAAAAAGGTCTTACCATTAGCAAAAAGATAGAAAACAGTCTTACAACCATCATAGATTTTTTTTTAAAAACACCATAAAAAATAGGCCCAACCCGGTCATCCACCAGAAGAAGCAAGAAACAACGGACATCAAAAGAATAGAAGGAGGATCACTTGGGGTTTTTCTCCTCACCATTGAGGAACAGATTCAGCCAGTCGTTAGCAAGAAAATCGAAGAGCTTCTTATCAACATTTTCCTTATCAAAATTCTTTGAATTTTCCAGGTGAAGGAGTTGAAGAGTCGTAGTCGCAAAATGCATAACTCTAACTGTGAAATTCACAACTCTGTTGAAGCTCTCCCCCAATTCCCTGATTTCCTCCTGTATTGTCTTAAAATGGAAGCACTTCCATGTTAAAAATGTTTAGCCCTCCTTAGGGGATGTTTTTGACCATCATCATATCATCCCCTTATTTCTGCATCATCCCCTACTTCTGTGCCTGTTTAGGACCCTGATTGGGCCTCTCCGAGCACCTTCTATCCCACCTGAGACATTTCTTAGGGGATCTGACCCTTTGGGTCAAGGTCGAACTCAACCTTGACCTAGGTTAGGGTTGAACTTGACCTTTACCTAGGTCAGGGTTGACCTCGACCTTGGCCTGGGTCCCCTTTTCAAAATTGGAAACTTGTCAGCTGCCAGAGGTCATCCGAAATTCATTTTTCCCGCTTCCGGGTCAGCTGTTTTGGGTTCCAAAGTGGAAAATCCTAAATTGTTTTTAATATAGGTCCTCTTCTAGGGGGATGGGTCTAATTGGAATTTTATTCTCCTATTTTTGCCTCCTTAGAAGATTGTACCCTAATTTCATATAAAAGGAAGCTTTTCTTTCTCATTTTCTCTAAGTCTTCTAAGTGCAAAAAAGCTCTAACCAACTTTTTGTCAAGAGGAAAAGGTTAAAGCATCCATTTTTCTACACGTTCTCAATATTTCAAGGTGTTCAAGTCTTCCTCTTAAGCATTATAGCTCTTTATTGAAGATCAAGGATTCAAGCTTTCAAGCCTTTGAAAAGATTTGGTTCAAGCATTCGAGATTTATCATTCAAGCCCTAGATCTAGACATCATGATGGTGTGAGCTTCCTTCAAGATCCTTTGTGCATCCTCAAGACTCTTTCATCATCTCTTGAAGGTGGATTTCAAGCATACAATCATGGAGGTTTATGGTTTCTAAAGTCCATGCTTTCATATTTACATATTTGTCTACATTATAATTACAATTGCATGTCTATTCAATATCATAGCTTCATTCTTAGATTCAATTCTACTACTTGCTACCATTCTATACTTTATTGATTTCAAGGTTAATTCCTAAATCAGGGTTTGACTAAGGAAAACCCCTTCCCCCCAACAAACAAATCTCTTTTTCTGGCAGGTACAAGTTCAGGACTATATATTTAAGCTCAGATTTGGATACCCTTTTCAGCGAACTATCAGGATCCACGAACAAATTTTATGTCGGACCTGTGCAGGTCAGGGTCAAGATTATTGGGTTAGCAGTGAGATTAGTGGGTCAAGGTCAACCTTTTTCATAAGATGGTGTTAGATCAAAAAATGATTTCTAGGTTTTGTTTGTCTCTGCATTTCCTTTCCAGATCATACTTTAGATTTTCCAGAAATAGAGTATAGACCTCAAAAAAAAACATTATTTGATCTGAAATTCTTTAAGGTTAGTACTTCCTCTCATCATTTTTCGATTACTATTATATATCATATCTCTTTAATTATAAAACAAAATTTAAGATCTTCTTCCTTTCTCTCATTTCCAAATGATTGATTCACTTGTGCATTGATCCTTCTTTTGAGTTAATCAACTTGGATCTTTCATTTTTGAATTTGGGGATAAAAGAGGAACATCTTATCTTCCTCCCCCCTACATGCTTAATCAAATTTCAATACACATTCAAAAAAAACTAAATTAAATATAAAGGTTAAGGAAATACACCCCTAATAATTCAATAACCAAATTTTCTTCCTTTACACCTCCTTCATCACCTAAAGATCGTTTATGGATCCCAAATCCTGAATCATGTCCTGGAGCCACTTGTCATCCCCCCTTTATATGATTTAGGTCGACTTTAGCCTCCTTTCTACCATCCTTTGGGCTCTCATCCTTATTCCCCCCTATTTCTTTCTTAGCCACAAAAACCTCTGGTTGACCTAAAGGTGAGGTAGTGGTGAGTGGAGACTATGTCATCTATTCTCCCAACACATTCTTTTTTTAGAAATCAACCATGGGTAGTTTAAAACTTGCCAAAATATTGGAAGATTCCTAGCTTTTCTCACCTTCCTCCTTAATCGGGGACTCTTTACCTTTTCCTTTGTCAAAGCTATCCTCCATAGTTTTAATTTTTTCCCTTTCTTCTTGTCTTCGCTACTTCCTTTTCTCCTCCCTTCTTCCTCCTCTGAATCCCCTTCTTCATCTTTCACCTCTAGATAACTCTTCCTAATAGCCTTCTGTTTGACCCGAGTGTTGGATGCAATCCTGTGGGACCTCCTCCTACTATCATTTTCATCCTCATCCTCCTCCAAGAAAATGTTAATTTGGACTTCTCCTCCCATCTCATCCATGTCTTGGTGAGCATTCATAGGCTTATTCTTCGCGGGAGTAGGCATTTTTTAGGACGTGGTGGGTTGATACCAGGAAGAAGAAGTCTAAATAGGATCATTACTAGTGGGGGTAATATTTTTTTACAAAGTAACAAATCTGGGTATCATTAGATCAAATATTGAATCATCTTTGATAATTTGATAGGTAAACTCTATAACCTATTACCATGGAATCAAAGAAAACTTCCTTTTCTTCAATATGGTCAATTGTCATTTCTCTATCATCTTGTTTGGATTTGGTTAGTTTAGTGACCAAATGAGTTTCCACCCTTCTCAATGTACATTCCAGTCCATGTGCACGATACCCTTTAACCCTATGAATCATTGTCTTGGAAATCTTGTGTGGACTGTCTAGCCATATGAACTGATCATGTACTCTTCTTACCAAAGAGAATCCAACCAAGATGGAATTTAGTGGGAATATTGACTACATATGTTAAACCCTTTGCTTGTGGATGTTTATTCTCATCTTTCAACACACCATTTATGCAAATACCCTTGTTATCTTCCTTGATTGATTTAGATCCTATTTCTTCAATTCTACAATGGATATAGGATTGATCATCTTCAATCAACATCGCTCCCTAAGGAATAGTGGATAGGGAGCTTGACATATCAATATTGACCACTTTGATTGGATGCAGTTTGAATACGAGTCAAGGCTCCTCAATGATGTTAACCAGAGTTGGAGTATCAATGTTCTTTTCCATTATGATAAACTACAACAACACACAAATCTAATAGAAGACTAAAAAAATAATTTTCAATACACCAGTGACGGATTCACATAAACTCAATATGATTTAGCTAAAAATATCAATCTCAAAAGTAATCGTTGCACACTAGGGGTCAAGATAGTTGTAAAATACTCAAATGAAAGTAAAGGCATGAAATGTGATCACTTTTCCTCTATTTATCATTGGGAAATAAATGTTTCACACTTCAATGGTAGGAATAGTATCATGTCACTAGTTAACACATATCCACTGGTTGGTACTCAACCAACTGTAATAACCGATATCAAATAGATATTAACCATGCAATCTCAGTGCGGTCTACACATAATCACAAACAACCTCAAAAAATAAAATTATTGAAATTAACACCATAATGTGCATATAGATCTTTACCGCTCATGAATCTAGGGGATCGATAATGGATTTGTCTATAAGTTCTCTCTGTAAGAAAATAATATGCTTAGTTCAACTTAGAAGAATTAAGTTCACCTTTCTTCACCCATGTCTTCATATCACTTCTGACTTCATTAACATTGGTAATCTAATTTTGTTTCCTATCCTCTGACTGATTAGGAAATTGGTTCCTAAATTGACAATCTCTAGCCAAATGACCTATCTTATTAAAGAAAAAACATGTCATGTCAGTTGAATTCAAAGGATGAACATTACCTCTCAGAGTTCTCAATCTAAAATTTACTTCTAGGTGTCCATATTTTCCACATACTAAACATGTAACATTGAATTTTCTTTCCCTTCTAATAGTATTCACCAGTGTGACAGGTGACCTAGGTGCATACACTCTTGACCTACAATCTCTATCTTTGTGTCCATATTTGTTGCATGTAAAATAATATACATACATGTTACCACTACTGGATGTAATTTTAGACCTAGATCTACACAAATATGTAGTATGACCATACTTATAAAAATTATAACGATAACCATTAAAAGAGTAAGTTTTATTCACTAGTTTTCTCCTACACACATTTGCAGTATGACCAGGATTTCCATAGTTATAGCAAGTAGGTTTGTTAGGTTTCTTCCTAATTTGATTGGATCTACCTTATGATCTTTATGTTTCTCCTTAGGTTCATATTTAGATGACTCACCGATTTCAAATGTTCCTTCTCCTGTATACCCAAGACCACTTGTGTCTCTGGGTCTTCTTTGGCTCTTCAATTGTTCATCAAGATTTTGTGAGCTTTCATTGTATTTCTTCAACTTTTAATTTTCTTCTTTCTGAGTTTTCAATTCCTTCTTCAATGTCTCATTCTCCTCTCTAAGCCTTTCATTCTCACCTATTACTTGTAGGTTCTCTACAATAGTATCTTGCATTTGACTCCGATATAAAGAAAATTATTGTCTTAGGTTAACAAGATCTTCATATTTTTCCTTTAGGGCATCATCAAAAAATTTCTTGGCATCTTCTGTAGTCTTCTTTACATCTTCAACCTTTCCTTTTTCTTCAAGGACTTCACACATCCTAAAAGACTGAATTTCAAGCTCTCTTTTCAGATTGCCCGCATTTTATTTGAGTCCCTTGTTATTACTCAACATATCTGTAATTGCCTCCTTAAACTCTTTAGATGCACTACCATTAGAGAATTTTTCTATGTATTCTTGGCTTTCAGTCAATTTATCAGTAAGGAACTCTCCTTTTGGCAAGTGAATTCTTCAGCTTTTCCTATTGCTCAATGATAATCTTTTTTGCATTCTAAAGTTGAATCTCATACCTATAACCCTCCATGATAGTGGGTCTTTTCCCCAATTTGTTAGGCTTATCACTAAGAGGACCAATTCTCTGATACCAATTGTTGGAATTATTAGGTACTGAGAGTGGGGGGGTGAATCAATACAAACAAGTAATAAACAAATTCAACCACTAATCTAAATAACTGTAGAATTATTTTCCAAACCACAAAGCATATAAATGATGCAAATACATAAAATAAAGTAATATCAAGCATCCATAAACTCATCACACATGGTACAAAAATTTTATCATGGAAACTCTTGGTTAGAGAGATAAAATCATGGTGGGGATGACATCCACAAGCCCACTACTGTAGTAAATGAGTTTTCCCTATTAGGAGCTACAATCACCCTTTCTGAGAGTTCACCCTGTTAGTAGTGACTACTACACTGTTAGGAGTACAATTAGATCACTTATGATGTACCTTGCTAAAGGATTTCAAAACTCAATTAAGAGTTCACCCGGTTAAGGGATTTACAAAAAAGAACTTGTTAGAGTTCACCTGGTTAAGGGATTTTGCTTGCTGCAACTATTAGGGAACTACAAGATGAGTGATCTGGATGTAGCATTGATTGCTTGTTAGATCCAATCTATTATCTATACTCTATAAAATCTCTCTTCTCTCTTTCTATCATCTTTCTGATCCCAACCTCAAATTAAAATCATAAAACCCCAATCGCATCACCCACAACAACAATATTTCAATATGAGCAGTTCCCAATATATACACAACTTGCACCAACATCAAACACACCAAAAATGATCTTCAAATAATTTCCCATGAAAGAACCATGTACCAAAGTGATAATCTTGATGTATAACACATTTTATCATGACCACATTAGATTAAGATAAGATATGCAAGTTATATCTCCAAAGTAGTCAAAAACAATTTGAATTCTCCAATGCAACACCTTGAATGCATCTTAAATGATTGCATCGATCACATATATGTCAAAACATTAAATCCATAACCTCTATTCCACATCATCATATCATTAGATATCATCGCATGTAGTATACTGCTCACTGATTTGTGATTTACCAACTATTACTCAAGAACTCAAGCATTCTACATGTCTTAATGTCTGTGACAACATAAACTCTTTTACTAATCAACCAAATGAGTTGTGTTTGGAACCACATTGAAATCTAAACATGTTTATGTTGTATCTATGACCGCTCCTCATAATTCCACTTCTACCATGATGGCCACCAATGTGATATTGTCTTTGAATACTGATCTTTAGGACTTAGCCAATTTCCTACATTACCTTCTTATTGACTGTGTCTTACTTCACTTGTTGTATTTCATGACTGTACTGAATTAGTTTCCATCAATGACAACCAAATAAGTGACTCCTTATGACTGCACCTCAAAATCCATCAGATTACCAACAAATACTATTATGATCTAATAAAAAAAGGTCAAGCTAATTTAAGACATTAAATTTTCAATCCATGTAATCAAATTTGAAAGCTTTTTAAATTTGATTGTATGGACAATTTTTAATCAATGTTTAGGATCATACTTTGTAATCCATCATAACAAAAGTGAACTTCAAAAGAGGAAGAAAGCATAAAATGCAAACCAAGACCCACTAGCTCTTTTTTACATGGAAATAATTTTAACCTAACTACAATAATATTATTATTTTATATCTTGATATCACTATGGTATTCAAATATTTATCTTTAAAAAAAAGATTACAATTAAATAAACGAACCTTAGGTTTATTATAACCATTACCTAACATTAACTAGCAATTGCACCTTGGTGTGTAATGGGTATGCTAGAGATTTGTAGAAGGTTAATTGGTAGGCCATTTACACACACACACACACACACACACACACACACACACACACACACACACACACACACACACATGGACTTATTGTTTGATGTTGAAACTATTCACCCTTCTCTCTATGATGTATTATCTTAATCATGTTTTGGATAATCATAGTATGGAGTTAGGTTTCTTTTTAATTGGTGGTTTTGTGAAATTTTCTCACTTTGTGGCTAGTAATTCTCTTTGTGAATTAATATGTGGTATTACGGGTGCTCTGGTGGATGTTTCTTTTTAGTTTGCAACCAAGGAATTCAAGAGGCTTTTGGAGAAGGTGGCTCCTTTTCTGGTGTCTATTGCATTGGTTTACTTGTAGGATATTTTCAAATTATTGGAGCATTTATAAGATTTCAAGGGTGACCCTTTGTTGGCTTCTCCACTTCAATTTGTTCCACCGAGTGTTGAGGATCCAAATTAATCTCCTCTCCATCATGGAAAAATTTATGCTTCTTCTCAGTTGGATATGGAATTCAGGGAAGATTTTGTATAATTTCATTTGGAGGGGGTCCTAACTTCTTCTCCTCTCCCCTATTTGATCCTCATCCTAGTTCTTGGCAACGTTATTATTCTAGGACTTCAACTTTTTTTTTAGTTGTTTCTATTGACCTTTGTTCAGCTGGATGACCACATCTATATGTAGTAGTTGTTGAAGCATATTGGTTTGATACTTCAGAGTTTTTTTTTTATACTTCCCTTTTATTATGAATTGATTCTCCAATGGGTTTGAAGAAAATTTTGTAATTTGTAAATATTATTTTTAAACAATTTTATTGACTTAGGTCTTTTTTATAATAATAATTTCTTTAATTAAAAGAAATAATAATCTTATTAAATTAATTAATAATTAAGAAAGATAAAATTAATTTGTAATATTAATAAATAAAAAATTATGATAAAATAGAGAATAAATATAATTAAATTCTTTAATAAATAAAATGATAATTCTAATTAAATATTAAAATAAAAAACAAACTATATTGAAATTGTTAAAACTAAAATTTTAAGTAAAAACAAATTAAATATTAAAAATAAAATAAGATAAAAAAATCTATTCATAATTTATACTATTCAATTTTTACATTTATAATTATGTTTTTAATTAAAAAAGAAGCCAAGATAAGGGGGCTGACCCAAACAGACACAACCAACATGAGAAGTGCAGACTACCAGTAGATTACTAGCACACCACGAAGGTGACCACACCCTCATCCAATACCATTTTTTAAAATCAAAAACCAAAAATTAAAACTAACAGGCCCCACCTCCAACATGGAGCTGGTAACCAACCTGTTACCCCTAACAGACCCCAGCTTCACCTTGAAGCTAGTAACCAGTCTGTGGAAGTAAGTATCAAAGTAATTATGATTAATAGTAAAGTAGGAATTAATAGAAAACTAGTAACATAAGTTTAGCAGAAACACAAAAAGGCCCACAGTGGCTCGCCAACGGATCCAAAAAAAAAATTGAAGCATGGAAAACCAAGAAGGCTAATTGGGGATTTTTCCCTCACTGTCCAGGAGCAGCTTGAGCTAATCCTTTGCGAGGAATTGGAACAGCTTCTCATCTGTGTGTTCTTCCCCTAGAGTAGACACCTTCACCATTTGCAGTAGCTAGAGTGTGGTTGTCGTCGAATGCATAACCTTGACCGTGAAACCTGCCACCCTGTTGACACTTTCACCAAGTTTTTTGATTTCCCCCTTGACCTCCAGTAGATCCATCTTAGAGACTGAATCAAGGGAGGAAGTTTGAAGAGCTTTAATATCCTTCTAAAGTTGGGAAATTTCACTCACCACATTCAGCACGCTCTCGCTCTCCGCTTCCTTAACCTCCAGGGTCTCATCTTTGATTTTCCCATCAACCTTGGGGTTCTCAGCCATCACCTAGGGGTCCGTTGGCAATGGGGTCATGGGCTACGAGTCCTCAGTCTTATCTTCAAACAATTTCTTCTTAGAAAGATCCATGGTGGGCAAAATGAAGCTGGCCAAAATTTGGGGAGAGTCATGGCTCTTCTCTTCCCCTTCCAAATCCTAAGGGTTTTTTCCTTTTCCGCACTCCTCAATATTTCTTTTTTTCCCCTTTTTTGTGTTCTCACTGGTGTAAATCTTCTTTCCCTCCTCCTCCAAATCTTCCTCTTCCTCCTCATCTTCAAGGTATCACTTCCTAACTGCTTTTTTTTTTTATAGCGGGTGTTTGTTGCAATTCTGTGAGACCTCCTTTTTCTATCATTATCTTCCTCCTCCTCCTCAAACTTGATAGTGATTTGGGTTCCACCTGTGAACCCCACTTTGTTCTTCTTAGATTTTGCTAGGGTTTTGGAGGAATTTGAGGGGTTAGATTGGGAGACCGTCACCTCCTTAGGAACTTTCTCAGCCCGCCTTGTAATGCCCTGTAAAGAAACAATCCTAGGGGGACATAATGCAAGGTGGAAATTGTAAAGGCAGAGAATAAGCCCTTGGTGGAGAATGCTATAGTTCAGCTTGGTTTTTAATTTTTCCCTAACATCCAAAACCATAGCTTCAAGGGAGTGAAGCAGTTAAAAGGGGAAAGAGATGGCATCATTGTACTTGAAATGGTTTAATAGGGGAAAGTGGTAGTTGTAGTAGGCACTAAAGCAACCTTCCAGGGTAATATACTTCATGAGGATGAGGAAAACATCATTCCACGAGTTTGGCAGCTCCTCCCTTTTGAATCCTCCATGGATTGGAACTGGGACCTCCTATTTCTTGAAGAATCTCGTCTTACCAGAATCATCGTGACTCTTCGTTATTTTTTTCCATTTCTCCCCTTCAGTGGAAAGCCCCGTAGCCTGGGCTATAACTTCTTCATTTACCTCAAAGGTAATACCATTTATTGTAACCTTATGCTCCATCTAGGTTTTCACCATGTGCATGGAGATAATTTCATCACAACCTCCCATAGCTTCCATGAAAGGATAGAAACCACCCTCCTTCAGGTAGGTCACTGCACACTGGTTCTTGAGGAACCCATCCTCAATTCCAGGAGGTTCCACCCGCACCATATCACCACCCATATCAGAGCTATACTCTGGATTCACCTCTTCCTGTATCTCCATCGACATTCCACTTTTTGCACCTCCGCTCATAACCCACTTAACCAGAGTCTTGCAGAAAACACAAAAATCACAGCACTAGAGGGCAGAAATACGCAAGAAGAATAACCAGGTGGGAATAATATCCATCAATTTAATGAGTTGGCAAGTACTGGTCACATGGTTGGCTAGAGTGATTAAAGAGCCTTCACATATCATGACATGATTGCCTTTCTCATGATTAATGCACCACTTAAACCCATCTGTCTTGTCAAGTTCTTTCAGACTCATTCTTTTCTCCAGGTCAGCTCCAAATTTGAAAAAGCCTGTACTTTTTCCAAAATTGGCATTAAGAGCCCGTCTTTTCAGAATTATAATAATATTAAAATCCTTCCCTATAACTTTTTTAAAATTTTAATTCGCCCCAATCCTCGTGATCTTGTCCACCGCCTCTCCCATCCAATTAAAAACATCCTTGTACTCCATAGGTTTTTTTTTTTTCTTTTTTGACAAGCAAGGCAATTTGCTTGGAAAGGGAGCCCAAGTTTCTCCAACACCTTAGGCCTTGCTGATTAAGACCTGTGGCTGCCGACTTGTCAGCCACTGCATTTCCCTATCTGAAAATGTGTTGTATTTTAAAATTGTGAAATCTAGGGAGCAGCGACCAGATGTCCTGCAGCAGATTAGATAGCCTCCAACCAACTTTAAAATTTCCCTTGACCATTTCAATAATAATTTTGGAGTCACCCTCAATGACCAGCCTTTTAACTCCCAAAGTGACCACCACCTTTAGGCCCCAAAAGAGAGCAGAGATTTCTGCCACGTTATTTGATCCTGATCTAAGATTTATTGCATAAGTAATGATCATTTTGCCATTTTTGTATCTGAAGATACCTCCAACCGCAATAGATCCTTTGGTGGGAGCTTCATCAAAATTTAGTTTGGTGAAATTTTCCCCTGGGGAGAACCACTTGGTATTCCTTCTTGCCTCTATCTTAGAGAAATCAAACTCATAGATGGAGGGAGGCAGCTGCCAGTCCTTAGCCACTAAGCAATCAAACACCTTGGGGGGGAAGGGGGGATTTTCCAGTGGAAAGTACCAAGGTCATCCTTCAGTAGATTCATAGCCATCCTCGCCATCCCATCAACATCTTTTTCCTCCCCTCTGAAAACCCGGTTATTCCTTTCCTTCCATAATCTCCAACAAACATGCGGGGGTAATAGCCTCCAAAGGGCGTTGATAAGTGGGTGCTCTACGAGGTTCCCCTAGTTGCAAATGAATTGGTCCAAGTCCTCCATGAAGACCCAATTCAATCTCATATTACTCATAATTTTGGACCAGACTAGAGTCGCATAGGGACAATGAATAAGGATGTGGTTGACAGACTCAGCATGTATTTTACATAGGGAACATCTATTGACCAATTGAACTCCTCTTTTCTGGAGGTTATCCAGCGTAAGAATTTTACCATGGAGGGTTGTCCACTAGAAGAAATTGATCTTGGGGATTAATTGGGGGATCCAGACTTTCCCCTAGTTCTTTTCATCTGCCACAGCTTTAAGTTAGTTAGATAAATAGATTTCACCGTGTTCTCCCCCGATTTGTTATGACACCAAATGGCTTTGTCCTCAACAAGGGATATAGGAATCCTGATGCCATCAAGAAGCTTTTGAATTTCATTTATATAGGGTGGCACTTGAGTTTGATCCTGAAAAGCATCAGTGAGAACTTTCCATTTCTTATCTTGAGAGATGTAGTCACTGACTTTACCTTCAAAGTGAAAAATCAATTTATCCTTGATGAGCCCAAACTTTTCCCATCTGAGGGGTTTTCCCCCCACCCACTAGTCTTCCCAAAAATGGATCTGGGTGCCATTTTCGACTACCCATTTTAAACCTTTGAAAATATTTCCTTTTCTTTTATAAATGAAATTCCAGATTTTTGAGCCAGAGGGTAAATTTTGACCATAGGGGAATTGGTCATTGGAAAATTATTTGGCCTTCATAATTCTACTCCAACCAGAAGTTCCTCTGAAGAGCTGCTAGCCCATTTTAGTTATCAGATCCTTATTTAGGTCCTTTATTTTTTTCACTCCCAGACCTCCCACTAGCTTCGGTTGACAAACAGTATCGCAGTTAACCAGGTTCATTCTATCCTTTTCCTCCATCCCCGACTTCAGAAAGTTTCTCTGGAATTTTTCCAGTTTCTCCACCATTCTATCATTTATTTTGAAAAGAGACAGGAAATAAATAGGAATACCTTGGAGAGCTGCTGAAAGCAATTGGAGTTTTCCAGCATTGCTAAGGACCTTACCTTTCCATCCAACTAGTTTTTTCTGCATTTTTTTTCAATATGGAGTTCCAGAATTCATTAGAGACCTCCTTCACCATGAGCAGGAGACCAAGATAGGTATCTAGGAGTGTAGCTCCCTTACAACCAAGAAATTCCACAATTTTCATCTGAGTTCTTTGTTCAGTGTTAAAGAAGTAAATTTTTCTTTTGTTGTAATTAATCACTTGACCAGACGCCATCGCATAATTATTTAGCAGGCCTTTCCATTCTCTAGCTTCTCTAATGTAGGCTTTCCCAAAGAGGAACGTATCATCTAAAAATTGTTGTAAAACTTCTGGGGGAAGTGTGGAGGCCAATTTAAAACCAGCAATAGATCCAACTCCTTCCAGTCTCAATAAGTTCCGAGCCAACACCTCTGCCACCAGAAGGAAAATATATGGGGATAGTGGATCCCCCTGATGTAATCCCCTTTCTGTAGTAAAGGACCCCTAGGGTGTGCCATTGACCAGAACAGAAAAGTAAACCATTTCCACCGCCACCTTTATAATTTTAATGAAATTATCATGGAAGCCAAATTTCCTAAGCACCCCATACATAAATTTCCACAGAACCTTATCATATGCCTTGGAGATGTCTAGTTTTAAAGCCATACCAATGTTTTTCCCTTTCTCCATAAAATGTATGATTTCATGAGTGGTGATAACATCATCAAAAATTTGTCTTCCCAGAACAAACCCCTTCTAGTTGGGATTGATTATTTTCCTGAGAAGGGGTTTAATCCTATTGGTGATAATTTTGGACAAAATTTTATAAGCAGTATTACAGAAGCTTATGGGGCGAAAGTCACTCATGCATTTAGGATCCTGCACTTTAGGCACAAGGACAATGTAGGTTTTATTGATTCTTTTCAGGATGCTGCCAGTCCTGAATAAATCACGAGCTACATGGATGAGATCATATTTGACAACTTCCCAAAAGTGCTGGAAGAAGGCAGGGGGAAACCCATTTGTTCCCGGCGATTTAAAGGCTCCCATAGAGAAAACTGCAGTTTTAACTTCCTCCTTTGAAACTTGAGACAACATGGCCTCATTGTCAATCTTAGTAAGAACATTAGGGATAACTTCCATAAGAAATTTAAAATCAGTATCCATCCCAATCTGAGCCGGCCTTCAAAAAATACCTTGGAAAAAATTTGCAGCATGATTACCAATATCTTCATCCTCTAAAACATGGCTCCCATTAGCGTCCAGAGATTTAATGGTGTTCCTTCTTTTATGTATGGAGGCTGACCTGTGGAAGAAAGTTGAGTTTCGGTCACCCTCCTTCAGCCATTGAACACGAGACCTTTGCTTCCAGAATATTTCCTCCCTTTTGAGGTTCTCTTTCCATTTTCTCCTCCATCCTTCCTCCTCACAATGATCATCCTAGGTAGAATCACTCGATGCCATATCCTTCTGGAGGTGTTTGAGTTTCTCCTCAATTTATGTTTTGCATTGGAAAATGTCTCCAAACTTGGATTTAATCCACCTTTGGGCCTCCAGTTTGATAATTTTTAGTTTTTCATCTATTTTGTACATTTCTGTTCCCCTCACTGGGGTATTCCACCATCTTTTAATACATTCTTCAAATTCATTGTGAGAGTGCCAAATGATTTCATAACGAAAGGGATGGGGTCCATTTCATTTTCTTTCCTCCCAGTCAAGGATCAAAGGGGAGTGGTCAGAAGCCGTTCTTGAAAGGAGAGAGAGGATGATCAAGGGAGAAACATCCCATCCTCCTGATAACATCCATCTATCTAGTCTAACCTATATAAGGTGTCTCCCTTTTCTGTTGTTGGACCAAGTAAACCCCATTCCCTGTAGATCCACATCAGCCAGATCAATGTGTCTCATAAAATCTGCCAGCTCCTACATACTTTTCGAGTAATCTTGTGTGCCCCCATTTTTCTCAGATGGGAATAGAGGCTATTAAAATCCCCCACACACATATTGGGGTGGCAATGATTAGCTTCAATGAGGTTAGAAATTTCTCTCCAAATTCTACCACGTTCACTTCTAATGTTAGGAGCATAAATATTGTACAAGTACCAGGAAATATTATTCCAAGTAAACAACATAGAAAGGAAGTTATGAGAAAAGGCCACAACATTTCTAGATAACTTACAAGCATTCCAGAGAGTGGCCACACCACCAGAGGGCCCATCATCTTCACTATACAGAAAGGCCGCACTCGGCCATTTATTATCCACCAGCAGAGTGAAGTTTTGATACTTCATTTTAACCTCCTGAATAAGAACCACATCAAACTTGAACTCAAGAATATACTTCTTCAGAGAAAACTATTTTTGCAGGCTGTTCATGCCATGTATGTTCCATGAGAGGAAATTCATATTTTTTTTGGGGGGAGTCTTCTAGGGTTAACTGTCACCCATTGGAAATAGCCCTTTCTGCTTCTTTTGCTCTTACCACTCTCTTCATTGGTCGACCCACTTTGGTTTCGTTCCCCACATCTATTTTTTTTGGTTTCCACAGTTTCATCCACCTTCTCACCTCTGGTTTTTCTTTTAGGTTCTGACCAGTCAAAGACACTAGTCGATGGCGATGAATGGGTCAATAATGGTATTTCCATTACCTATCCCACCCCATTATGGATTGGGGAGGAAATTTCCCCCCATCATTTAAACTGCTCTCTTCACTAGCTTCCCTTTTAGTCATCATGCTTTCAAACTCTAGTACCTTCTCCCCATTGTTGTCTTCTTTATTTCCTTTCCCATTTGGGCATTTTCTATGAGAGTTGGGGGCTACCCTTAGGTCTTCAACAAACTCTACTTCTTTTAGGCCTGCCACATTCTCGACCTCTTTATCGTTTCCATTTCCATTCTCCTCCACCCCAGATGCAAGAGATGAACTCCCATCAAGGGGGGAGGGGCCTCCGTGGTAACCATAGTCCCAGCTACCTAGTCTCGTGCACCTTCCTTCACGCTTAGAGACATTAAAGCAGGCCGCTCAGAGTCTTGCTCTTCAATCCTAGTGGTTACCTTGCAGTCTATCACCACATGCCCATTTTTACCACATTTTTGATAGTGTAGAGTGGCATTCTCATACACAATGTCTTGATTCCAGTTCCCCCATTTGGATTTAAGCATCAAAAATTTGGGGAGGGGATTATTCATTGTCACATTCACACAGAATCTTGTGAATACCAACCTAGTTTTTTGAATGGTAACTGTATCCGCTGCCACATAGTTTCCAAATGAGTTCCCAATTCATCAGAGTACCTTTTCATCCCAGAATTCAAGGGGAATTCCAGGTAGGCAGACCCACACAGGCGCAACTTTTTGTAGTTCAACATCTAGATTGAAGCTTGTCTTCCATTTGGCCTTTAGCAGTGCGTGTTTACCATAGCACCAACTTCCAGTGGAAACAAGAGTATAGTCCTCCGCAACATCAAATCTAAACAAGAAAAATCCCCCCGGCATAGCCGATACAGTTAAAGTCCCCTTAACCTTCCATCTGGAAGTACACCACCTGCAAACCATATCTATGGTGGGCCTGAAAGAGACAAACCTCCCCACTAGAGAAAGTTGAAGAGAGGAAGAAATGCCTTCAACCACACCATCTGGGACAACAATCTCTGGGCCAAATTCACCTACCAAGAAAATAGGAGGAGAAGAGGTGTCAAGAGTCTCTTTCCCAACAGCGCAAGTTTCCAACCCCCCATAGGGCCCTCTTTGTTTTCCACCACATGTTTGGGGCAAGAATCCCCACCTTCCTGACTCTGTGGGTGAGAAAACACTACATAGGAGGTAAATGAGGAATCCACGGCTCTGGGGACGACACAATAGTCACTGCTATCCCTACAAGAAAGCACCAGTAACAGGTCAGGGCAAAGAACCTCCATGCTCCCTGGATTCCCTGGCAGAGCAGAGGTCGAAGCCAACATTCAAAAATACAAATAGGCGAGAAAGTTGCAGTCGACAGGTTGCATTATCATTGAATAATAGTTATATTTATAAAAAAAATTATAATTATTTATCTATACAATTAAAAGCTAAATAATATTAATATTTAAATTTCTATTTATGTACTTATAAGAATAAACAAGTGTGACATAGTGGCCTTACTTGCCGTAATTAGTTATAATTATAATTATATATGTAAATTTAATTCTAATTTTATTATAAATATTTTTGTATAAAATCTTAAAAATAATATTTAATAAGTTATGTTTGGATATTTTATAGTATCATTTGTATAGTTATAATTGTAAAAAGTTAAAATATAAATATAACTTGTAAATGTAAGGTGAATTTAAATAATAAATAAATAAAGAGTTAGTAAAATACTAACATTATATAATGTTGCATATATGTATTATATAGTACTTTTATATTATATAAATTATAGAATAATGTATATTATATATTAGAAATTCTCATATTATATATATATATATATATATATATATATATTCAAAATATAATATAATAAATATTTTAGAATATATAATAGTTATATATTATAATAGTGTTCAAATATATTGTAATTGAATTTTGTAAATAATAAAATATAATAACATGTTAGTAATAAAATATAAAATATAGTATCCCATAAAAATATACTATAAGACCAATTTCAAAATTAAATTCACTAATTGTGCAAAGTGAATGCAATAGTATTGTCTCTAATATGAGAATGCCAATAAAAAACAGTAAATAATTTTTAAAATAGATATGAGGGTTTTTAAACTGCTAAATTAGTTATGATTTTTTTTATAGCATTTCTACTTGAAAATGATCCTTAGTCCTTCTCTTGTGTCTGTTCTTCTTGCTTGCTGTTTCTTGTTCTCTTCTTTTTTTTTCTCTCTCTCTTAGTTGCTTCCTCGACCACTATTTAGTGGTCTGTTGGTTCATTTTGCTGTATATTTCCAGTCCCTAAATTTATCTTATCTTATCTTATCTTATAGAGTAGAATAGATAATAAAAATTTGTTTCCAACTTTAGCTTAATCATCAGCTGTTTTGTCGCAACCCTTTTTCCTTATCTTTTATAGTTCTTTAAAAACAAATATCATAGATTTTTGAGATGAAAATAAATTTAGGTATTCCATTTACTATTGTGAGGAAACAAAAAAAAACCACTGAAAATGATTGGATGACCATAGCCATCCCAATCGTCTTGCAAGTGTTTCCACAAAAATGAACCGTCAATCTTAGAAGTTAGCTGATGTGTTTCATATAAGAAACACCTTTAGTGTAATTAAGGGAACAATTGACTCATGAAATAGATTAAAGTGAATTATTCAATCTTAGACATTGATATTTCTTCTTTGTCAATGTTAGGGTTATCAGGTACTTAATGTTAGCCTTAATATTAAGGCAGGGTTAAGATTAGGGATTGGTTGGGATTAAGTTTCAAGTTATTAGAGCAGTCATTATTCGCTCAGCAATTAGGGACTATTTAAAGATTTTCTTTTCCAATATGGCACATGTTTAAACTAGATAAAGTTCAACAAATTGCATGGTGGTGATGTGGGTAGATTAAAAGTATTTAAATCAACATATCTATAATTGATGACACAGACGGTGATGCTCTATGAATTTAATGTCTTTCTCCATTTTATTTCAAACGACAGGCATTAGATTTCCTTTCAGTTAGCCAAAACCAATCGACAGTTTAGATTTTCTCATAAAAATAACAGGGATATGCAGTTGGCTTTAAGTTTGGTGTCACCAAAAGGTGAGTTTGTTGTCTACATAATTTTCTATCTTTCTTCAATTTCAAAGAGAGAAAAAAAATAGTTTCATTGCGCTTAGTGGAGCCATATGATCTATGGGGTTCTGTTTGTTGGACATTGATCCATTACTTCCATTTATTATCCCATGAAAATGATTGAATCATAATTAGATGTAACTTAGTGAAAGCTTAGTCGTTTACAGAATCCTGCAGTCTCAATCTCTATAATTAATCTTGTTTTGCTGGTATTGAGTTATATTTGTTGTGTATTCATTTGATTACCCGTGTTTTGATCATTCTCACTGGTTTCCTATGATTGAGGATGAATGAGAATCCATGAAACACATATGGTGATGTTGGATGTTGAAAAGGTTGTGGAAATAGATGTCAGGGTCACAATAAATGAAATTCATGATTAAGACATTGGTTTGAATTTGTATCAATGATTTGTTTCTGGATTTGATTGTGTAAGTGTTTTTAGCATTAATTTTTCGGATCACATTCTGTGATCCATCATCACACTCCGTGATTTTTATGATGGATCATGGAGTGTGATCCGAAATGTTGATGCTAAAAACACTTACACAATCAAATCCAGAAGTAAATAATTGATTTAGATAGATTGTGGAAATATGATAATGTTGATTGAATTTGTATGTTATGTAGAAGAACTGGTATGTAATTTTATAATGGTTTATGAATAGTAGCACAAGGCAAGGATAGTAGAATTAGTTAAAAATGACATGGATAGTAGCACAAGACGAGGGGAAGAAAATGTTGAAGCACTAGAGGCAAGGAGTAGCAGCAACACTCATTTCCTCAATCTTTTTGAAACCAATATTGCTCATTTTGTTGTTACAATGCCTCAAAGAAATGTGTTCTCATGAACTGCAATGGTTGCAGGCTAGCTGCAAAATGGATTGGACAAAAAGGATTTATAAACTTTCATAAAAATACAATTGTCATGTGTAAAGCCAAATTCCACAACTTGTGCTAGCATCTTCCCTGCCTACGCCAAAATAGGAGATTTGGAATAGGGTACGAGCATCCATACAAGCATGAAAGACAAAGGAATTTTGTTAGATATTATTTGACATAATTCCTAAAAGAAATGTGGTCTAATGGACTGCAATGATCACTAGCTGCGACTTATATTTTTCTCTTGAATATGTATGCATATTGTGGTTGTGAAAATGAAATAGATCTAACCCATAGGGCTGTGACTTATGTTTTTCTCTCCAATATGCATGCATATCGTGGTAACCCATTGGTGCATATTAGTTCTTGGGAAAGAAATTCAAATTTTACGGTTTGACAATAGGTAGGATAAAGACAAAGAGATGCCTTTGGGACCATTTTAAAATTTTAATTTGGAACTTAAAAATTATTCCCAAGCTAAATCAAAGGCCATGAGAATCCCATCCACACAATTAGCTAACTCACCAGTGTAAAAACTATTATTTTACAAGATGATATGCAACATGTGCAGGTTGAATTTTTTTGACCGTGTAAAATAATTCATAACATACAAAATTTTGGTTTCTTCAAGCCTAAGATTCAATTAAATACTGTAGCAAGACATGCTATCCAAATATAATTCTTAGAAGAAAAATAAAAAAAATGGCTCTCAAATTACATAATGGTATTTCTCTTTGGCTATATCTTTGCACTTATCCATCTTCAAATGGTTATATGGCAGCCTCAGCTAAGCCTCATGCTTGAACTAAAAATTCAAATCAATAAACTTGACCAATTCCCTTATGTTTACTGTCTCAATATATACCATTAGAAAAGCTCATTTCTCACAATTCAAATATTTCTAATAAAGTGATAATCATGACTTTGACTCAATTTTTTCCCATTCTCACAATGGAGATGCCTTCGAATTACCAAATGAGATTGACATTATTGAATAATCTAGGAGATTTTTACATTTTATTTGACTAGGTTGGATTACAATTTCCATTGTCTTGAGATCTAGTGTGATGCCTTTCTTATGATGGAAAAATGACCAAACACACTCATCTGTAATGGGTATAATGAAGTTGTGGGGCAAAAAATAAATGTAGACTTTTTGGTCTGCAAATAAGCCAAAAATGAATAGATTGGAGTACAAAAAGAATCTAGAAATGAAGAAACAAAATATCCACACCTAAAAATGATGCATAAACATCTTAGGATCTTGGAAATCTTGCATCAACCAAAAATATTTCCTTTAGTTTGCTTTTTGTTCTGTTCCAGTTGGGCAGTTTTTGGTGTTTTTGGTGGCAGTTGATTTCTGCTTGTTCTTTTTGGTTGTGGTCATGTCAACGTGTTCTTGGCTTTGTCCGGGAGCTTATTATATGATTACAACTTATTTAGTTTCATCACACATAAGTTATGATAGATTATTTGCGTATCTGTCCTGTTCTTCATTTCCCGGTTGATCATTGTATTTTTCGATCGGTTTCCCGATCTTCCGATTGGTTTTTCCGAGCGTGATCATGCCATCTCGTTATTACGTTTGAGGCCAAATTTTTTATATGATTGCATCACTTAAATATTTTATTGGAGGTTGTTCTTTAAGATTTGAGTCCTGGCATATTTGGGTGTAATGCATTTACTCATTTCTTCGGGAATGTAATATTTTCAAGGCCAACCAATGATTGTAATTGCTTTATAAGCTTATGGACTTGTTCCTAAGGAGTAGGATGATCTCATAAGATTATTTGACATAGCTTGGGTAGGATTTGGAGGGTTTTGAGTGTAATCATGCCTATTTTCTTGCTATGTATGACTGACATGTGAATTGACATGTTGCAGATTTGTTGTAAATTATTTTTTATGATAATAAGAAGCTGGATCTCTTTTTTATTTACCTATTTTTTCTTGTTATCTTCCATTGTGTTGTGTTTTATGCAAGGGTTGGACCGATCTCCTTGAGGTTTCTCCATACTTGACTGCATCAAAAAACAACCATTTTGTGAATAGAAGTTGAAATTTTGAAAGAAGTTAAGACCTAATTTTTTTCTTAGGATTATTCATCTCCACTCACACGAACAATGTTCAAGATTAAATTTATGAAAATGTTAACAATAAATTTACAACCAACCATTCGTTATATCTACCATTCATACAAAGTAAACTGGCAAGAAGCCTACTTGAACTGTGCACTCGATAAGCAACCTGTCTAGATTTACGTAGTCCAAACTGAGTGAACTGTTTAGTCTAGGGTGAGGTATAGTTTGGAGGATTATCCACCTTTCTAGTTGGATTAATAACTATGCACACTTCCCATACTCATAGATTGGACATCCATACTGAGAAGCTATCTATCCTATGAAAAGGTTCATTTAATATGTCAACCTAGGGGTGTAATCTTGAAATAGTTCACCAAAATATATGCACTAAGTCTCCATTATAACCATGCTACTATTTCTTTGAAAGGAAAGCTGTAGGAAAGTAAGTACTTTGGAAGTGAACGTATCTGAATCTTATCTATCAAAGCATAACTAATCATAAGGAAAACTAAATAAGTTCAGTTCTACAAGAAAGACTTGCTTTAGCTACAAGAAGAGACACATGAAATATTTCTGTGTGGATGTTGAACAGACAAAGAACTGAACCACAACTATGAAAGCAACACAGTAAAACAAGAAGGGATCACTCACCAAGTGGTCTCCCTTAGATGAGTGGATCCAAGATCTAAATCTCTTTTTTTATCTATTTTGTCTTGTTATCTTTCATTGTATTGTGTTTTATGCAAGGGTTAGTCCGATCTCCTTGAGGTTTCTCCATCCTTGATTGCATCAAAAAACAACCATTTTGTGAATAGGAAGTTGAAATTTTGAAAGAATAAAAGCCCTAATTTTTTTCTTAGGATTATTCATCTCCACTCACATGAACGATTTTCAAGATTAAATTTATGAAACTGTTAACAATAAATTTACAACCAACCATTCGATATATATACCACTCATACAAAGTAAACTGGCAAGAAGCCTACCTCAAAAATGCACTCGATAAGCAGCACATCCAGATCACCATAGTCCTGTTAGAATAACTGAGAGGGGGGGGTGAATCAGTGGCCTTAACTATTATTCCAAAAGATCCAACCAAAAAATTATCTCTCAAATATAATACCTTCAGTTATCTTACAGTCCCAATTTCATGATCAAGATGTATGCCATAAATAATCTTAACAAATATAAAATGCTCGGTAAGATATACTATTTATCTTTTCTAGACTTTACCAAGTAGCATAAAATAAACTCAGTGTTAACCAACCAATCTAGTTTTAATAATGTGTAAAACAAAATATCAATGCAATGAAACATTTACACATTCGACACATAGATTTTAATGTGGAAACCCCATATGGGAAAAACCACCTGGGACCTGTAACCCAAAATATCTTCACTCTTCTAAAGTGAGCTTGGTGAAGAGCCAACTCCATTAAAGGTTACAATAGACATTGTTAAGTGCTACCTTGTTAGAGGATTTAAAACCAACAGTTTGTCTTTTGACCTAGCACTCACTATGCTGTCAACAAGTGGCCTTAACAATTATTCCAAAAGATCCAACCAAAAAATTATCTCTCAAATATAATACCTTCAGTTATCTTACAGTCCCAATTTCATCAAGATGTATGCCATAAATAATCTTAACAAATATTAACTGCTTGGTAAGATATACTGTTTATCTTTTCTAGACTTTACCGAGTAGTAGAAAATAAACTTAGTGTTAACCGACCAATCCAATTTCAATAATGTGTAAAACAAAATATCAATGCAATGAAACATATACACATTTGACACAGATTTTAACGTGGAAACCCCATATGGGAAAAACCACCTGGGACTAGTAACCCAAAATATTTTCACTCTTCTGAAGTGAGCTTAGTGAAGAGCCAACCTTGTTAAAGGTTACAATAAACATTGTTAAGTGCTACCTTGTTAGAGGATTTAAAACCAAAAATTTGTCTTTTGACCTAGCACTCACTATGCTGTCAACAAGAAAACCTTTTGATAATCTTGAGTATCTCAATACAATAAGGACTGTTAAATCCCACTCGATTAAGAGATTTTCAGAGTCAATGGTTAAACTGATACAATAAATGATGTGTTTAAAATACAACTTTGATTTGAAAATATTCAGATCTATTGTTAGTCTAATAATACCTCTCTGATCAATATATACTTCAGTTCCTTTGCTTTCTTTCTGTATTCTAATCAGTGAATGCTTTGTCCTTTGTTGCTCAGTGTTTGTAGAATTCCTTGGCTTTGTTCTTCAACCCATATGATCATATATGTATGAAGAGTTCTATCTTCACACAAAATATATTCAGCATTCGTCTCTTTGATAATAAATTTATTGTCTCTTTATATAGACATGATTAGCCGCTCAATCTCCTTGTTTTTATCATAGATCTCTCCTTGATCCATAAAACTCACCATGATTTGCTTTATCCTGTAAATCTCTCCTTTAGTTTTATTCTGTAAATATCTCCTTGATAACTATGAATAAAACATGCTTTTAATCTCCTTCCTTGCTTTATCTTAACTGATAGTTGATAATAAAATAATCAATCAGTAATTCCTAAATTGTAGCTTTGCTAGCTAAGCAATTTTGTCATTATTTAACTCCAGTTATGCTCGGTCATTAAATCCAGTTATGCTCGGTCATTAACTCTTTCTCGGTAACACTTTCCCAGTTACTGTTGTGCTCGGTATACACTATGAACTGCTCGGTGTTTACTGTCACTCAGTGTATACTAACATTTTATGTTTTACCGACTACATAAACTTTGTCTCTTTAGATCTTCAAGGTTATGACAATATGTGTATGAACAATCAAATCATATCAAGTTGACATTAATGATCATCAACTTATCAGCTTCTAGTATTCAATCGGTTATAGTTCATCAATCTCTCCCTTTGGCATTGATGGAAACACAATATGAAATATGTAGTATAAAATATGCCATAACATACCAAACTTATTGTTCTATAATCAATTCAAATATCTGAATCTTGGTTAGCTCTTCTAGCTCAGATTTAATATGTTTAGTCACTACAAAAAAAATGATTACCATACATCTCTCCCTATAGATTTGATTCTATTGTGTGCTTTCCCTTTCTTCATTCCCTTCAATGGATAGGTGTAGCAGTTCTGTCTTCTGATTTTGTCTCTCCCTTTCTTGTAGAATCTCTTCTCCCTTTTCTAGATAGATATGCAGTGTTAACTCTTTCCAATTCTCTCCCTTTGATGGATGGTTATTTCATTGACAATAACCTTTAGATATTCTCTTCCTTTGTGTTGTAGAATCTCTTCTCCTTGATGGATATTTTAGTGAATCTTTCTCTCCCTTTAACAAAAATGCCAAAAAAAATACATAGCTTTGTAGCAACCAACAATATCTCTGGTGTGTGGTTTAGATAGGTACCTTCAGTGTACTAATATGTCATTGCATTCTATATCTAAGCTTGCATCAACATGATTAATCTTCTGAAAATGTGTAGGCTGATGCAACCTCCAAGTCACCTTAGTGACCAGTAGAAAAGGGACAAACCCCTAGTCTATTCATTAGGTATTCAAATGTATCTTTTGGCAATGGTTTTGTGAATATGTCTGCTAGTTATTCTTTAGATTGTACATATTCCAGTATTACCTATTTCTCTTATACTTGTTCCCTCAAGTAATGATGCCTAATAGTTATGTACTTTGTCTTAGCATGCATCATAGGGTTCTTTGAAATGTTTATAGCACTTGTATAGTCAAAATAGATAATTACTGGGGCATGAATTTCCTCATTTATACCTTTCAGCAATTTTTTGATTCATGCAATGTTAGAGCAATTTGTAGCAACAACTACATATTCTGCTTCTGCAGTTGATTGAGATATGCATCCTTGCTTTTTACTTATCCATGTGACAAGTCTGTCACCCATGAAGAATGCTCCTCCTGTAGTGCTCTTTCTATCATCTATGTTTCTAACCCAATCAACATCAGTATAAACTTGTAGCTCAAATTTGCCTTGTTTATTGTACCAAAAACCATAGTCTTCAATACTCTTTAGATATCTCAAAATTCTTTTAACAACAGTCATGTGTGATTCCTTAGGGTTAGCAGAGAATATTGCAACTATAGCAACTACATGTGCTATATCAGGTTTAGTGTGTACAACATACATTAGTTTACCAATCATAGATTTGTATAAGGTCTGATTTACCTCATTTGTCTTGTCTTCCTTTGTCAATTTGCATTCAGTTGCCATAGGTGTTCCAGCTAGTTTGGAGTCCTCCATCTTGAATATCTTTAGAACTTATTTGATGTATTTTGATTGTGTGATGTAGATGCCTTCAGCTTGTTGTAGAATTTGTAGACCAAGAAAAAAATTGATCTCTCCCAAAATTGACATTTCAAATTCTTTGCTCTTTTAATTAGAAAATGACTTGCATAGCATATCATTACCTCCAAATATGATATCATCAAAAAATATCTTAGTAATCAAAATCTTATCATCAGTATCTCTTTTCAAATACAGATTACTATTGTCACTTGTTCTAACAAATCCAATACTAATGAGATAAGAGTGAATTCTTTCCTACCATGCTCTTGGTGATTTTTTTCAGTCCATACAAGGCTTTGTGTAGTTTATAAACCATGTTCCTCTTGGTAGGATCAACAAACCCTTCAGGTTGTTCAATGTATACCTCCTCTTCTAGTATTCCATTCAGAAATGCAGATTTAACATCCATTTGGTATACTTTGAATCCTTTAAAAGCAGCATAAGCAAGTATTATTCTTACTCCTAGTCGAGAAATAGGTGAAAAGGTTTCTCCATAGTCAATACCTTCTTCTTGTGCATACCCTTTGCATGCCAGTCTAGCTTTGTTCCTTGTGACTTCTCCATTCTCATTAAGTTTGTTTCTGAAAATCCATTTGGTGCCAATGACATTTTTGTCACTCGATCTATGTACTAATGTCCATGTTTTATTCTTCTCAATCTATTCAATCTCTTCATTCATTGCACTAACCCATTCTTGATTCTCAAGTGCAGCATTAACATATTTAGGCACAAAATCACAAATTAAACATCTATTGTTAAGTGACTTAATTCTCATTCTCATGCCTGATCTTTTGTCCCCAATGATTTGGGATTGTGGATGGTGTCTTCTAACATATTTAGCAAGTACATGTTCAAATCTATGCTCTTCATTTTGATCATTATCACTCAGTTAAACATTGTGAACATTTTCCTGATTCTCGGTGTGTGCATCTTGTTTCTCAGTTGCATTGTTCTGTCACTCAGGAAAGCTGTCGGGTTCTTAAATGTAGAAAAATCTATTGTAATCTTCAGGTTCCTTTCTTCTTTCTTCATCATTTTTCTCATCAAATTCATCCACTTTAACATTTTCACTTTCAATAATTTTGTTAGAAGATTGTTCAGACATTTATAAGCTTTTCTTTTAGTAGAATATCCTAGAAATATCCCTTCATCACTTTTAGAGTCAAGTTTCCCATTTCTATCATCTTTTAGTATATAAAATTTACTTCCAAAAATTCTAAAGTAACTCAGATTTGGTGTGTATCCATACCATAGCTCATAAGGTGTCTTATTTGTGTCTTTCTTCAATTGAAATCGGTTCAGTGTATAGACAAAATTACTTACAACTTCTCTCCAAAATGTTTGTGTGATGCCTTTTTTAATTATCAATGTTATGGCACAATCAACAATTGATCTATTCCTCCTTTCAACAATCCCATTTTGCTGTGGTGTTCTTGGTGCAGAAACCTTTCTTTTAATCCCATGCTCATTACAAAAGTTAGTGAATTCATCAAAAATAAATTCTCCTCCTCTATCTGATCTTAAACCTTTTAGTTCTTTTCCACTTTGTTTTTCAACTTTAGCTTTATACCACTTGAACATATTAAATGCTTCAGATTTCTCTTTTAAGAACATGATAGTCATCATCCTAGAATAGTCATCAAAAAATAGAATAAAGTACCTATCACCATAATAGCTATTTGTTCTCATTGGTCCACATAAGTCAGTTTGGACCTACTCTAGACTAGTATTAGATGAGTAGGTTTTTCTCTTGAAACTAGACTTTGTCATTTTTCCTATTTGACAATACTTGCACATAACAAAGTCAGGCTTTGAAATACTGAGTAAGAATATCACTTTTATTTTCTTACTTATCTTAACCTTGTGTTACCAATTTAGTTTGCATACTAAATTGATGGGTTGGTCCATTTCTTTTACATTGAATTATGGATTGAATAGTTGTTGTTCTAAGTTGCAGAGTTGCTTGAATATAGAAAATGAAGTACACATGTAGTATGACAATCATAAACATTAAAAGATCACATAAAGGTACACTTCCTTAACATTACTATTCAGCTAATGAAGATGAAATACATTACAATCCATTCATATTATCATATTATTGCACTCTAAGTATTGATCATGCTCAAATTTACAAATTCATAATTGATCATTACATTGTGCATTCAAAATGAATGTAGTAAACACGTATTCATTCAAGGTTATATCTTTCATATTGAGAACTAAGAGAACATATGCAATTCTGAAAGATAAAAGCATTATGAGGTTTAGGGGGTCCATGCATTTCCTTTAAGAGGTCTTTTGCATTTTGGAGCTAATTAGATGCATAATCTGAGTCTTCATGTCCTTAGCCTTGTCTCTATTTGTTATGCATACTAAGTCTTCTTTTGGTCTTGTGTCCTGTATCATGGAAAGAGAAAAATGTTAGATCTAAAATGGATCTAAGCAATGCATGGAAACCAAAACATCATACAACAATCAAGCTTTCAGAGCTATAAATCTACCAATAACATCAATACAACAGAAAAATATGCATATACATCAATTGAATAAAAGTATCAAAGGGACATAACTCCATGAAACCTTTTACTGTATACGGTGATCATTATGCATTATTCAAGAGTTGTTTGTAAGAACAAAAATCTGGATTAAAGGGATTTAGTTCCTGTAGCTAAGAAACCTTTTAAAGAACATCAACATATTAAGATGGTAAACAGAACCAATCAACAAACATTCATGCATGAATGTCATGTCACATGACACTCACACACAAACATCGATTGGTTGATTCTGTCCACTAACCTAACATGTTGATTTGATGGTGTGCGCAAGCAAGATAAGAAAAAGTTTACTCAAATGCAAAAAGAAACATGATCTATGAATTCACTAGTTTCAGATGATAAAGAAAAATGTAGTGAGTTTCATGAGTCTATGCTCGAACCTCACAAGATGCATTACATGCAATTCAAGAAAGATAAGAGTTAAAGGTTCAAGAATGAGAAGATGCAGAAGAAGGAGATGTAGTTCTTAGAAGCTGGTACAAGGTGTAAGCATGACGTTACAAGTTTAAATGCTACTAATACAAAATGCAGAGTAAAGTAATGCTACTAGAAGATGCATATACCATGGGATATGTAAGTTGTATCTGCAAAGTTTTGGAGATTTGCTTCTATTCAAATAGTTGACTGAATGTTTGTCATTAATGACAACATATAGTATACACTAGTGAACTGTATTAAGTTTTTAGTATGGATATGAGGAAGCCTTGCGTGGTTGTTTTTATGTTTCAGACATAGTTACTACACCATTTACATACACATAGATTTAGATGTTCAGTAATAGCTGAGTTATGTTACTCTGTTTACCAGCCACAGTTTCAGAAGACTATTTTTCAGGAAGCCGATAGTAATTTCATTGATTCTTCCATTGTGTCTATCTTCGGGCTATGTGTGTTCAGAATAATGTTTATTTAAGAGTTAAATACTATTAACCAAAGGCTCTAATCATGTTTCATCCGAAGCATGACATTTGAGTAATTTTGGTGGAGCTGACTATGTGAAGAGATACGTCTATTCAGTTTGAGTTGAGTGGTTCTAATTATGTTGTGTGCTTGGTTTGGCCGACTAAAGTACTAAAGGGATTCCTAAAGCCGAAAAAGATCATATCTTGTGGAGAAGATACTTATAGTAGCTCATTTGAAGATCACCAAGTGTGAATGATAAGAAAAGAGACAAAAAGTACATAATAGAATGTCAATTGTTTTGGGACAGTAAAGACATTTCGTTCATCAAGAAAAGATCTATGCAAAGAAGCAGTGAAAGCATACAATACATTAGAACTGATCAAGATAGTAGGTCTACTCAAATAATTTATTTATCAGATATAGTGTATATCTATTTTACTGAAGGTTGCAACCTTCATCATTTTAGTAGTGAGCTTTTGGACCGTGAGTCCTCACCCCTAACAGGGTTATTTGTAAAAGACTCCTAACAAGGTCCAACCCTTAACTAGGTTTCTGTACTTATTGCATTGTAAAGATCAACTCCTAATAGGGTTGTAAGATCTTCTAATGGGGATTATTATACTCAAGTATAGTTCTTTGTGGGTGCTAATTCCCATCGTGGTTTTTACCTATTTGGTTTCGACGTAACCAAAATTGTTGTGTTCTATCTTGTGTTATCTGAATGTGTTAATGCTTAATGTTATTCTATAAATAATTGGAGAAAAAATTAAACTAGCTGATAATTGATTCACCCCCCCTCTTAGTTATCCCTTGGGACTATTCCAACAATTGGTATTAGATCCAAGTGCCTTGGAGAGAAATCCTAACAGCTTAAGGTAGATCAAATGGTGTACTTTAGGAAAGAGAGTCCTAAGTTTGATGGAGAGAACTACCTTGACTGGAAGAAAAAAATGATAACACATCTTTAGTGTGTTGGTTTTGAGATCTATGAGATTGATAATCATGTAATTGATGTTCCCACCTTGAAAGACCTTGCAGAAGAAGACTCTACAAATAAACCAAAACAAGTATTCACTCAAAATGCAATTGCCAAGGAAGCCCTAATCAGTTCCCTATCCGACAATGAATTTTATAAGATCAAGAAGGCAAAAAAAGCATATTCAATCTGGAAATACTTAGAAGATATGTTTGAAGCAGACATCCAAGAAAAGAATGCGCATAGAAAGACATGGAAGAAAAGATACAATAATTTAGAGATGCTACTTGAAGAGAACATCAGAGCTTACAATCAAAGGATTAATGAAGCAATATCAGGTATCAGGAACAGTGGTGGAGAAATTTCAGAGGATAATATAATGGAAAAACTGATGACCACATTGACAATAGATTATGAAAGAAATATTAACATCTTGGACGAAACCATGCAATTCTCAAAGGACTTCAAAAGAGAAACCTTTATTAGCAAAATATTTGCATTTGAGATATCAAGATTGAAGACAAAACCTAAAATGGAAACAAATTTCAAAGCCTTAGTCCATGGTAAGAAATCCTTGAACATCTCTAGTAATAATGAAAAAAAATAAGTTGATACTGAACTAGAAGAAATCATTTCTATGATTT
Source organism: Thuja plicata (assembly GCA_018584345.1). NCBI lineage: Eukaryota > Viridiplantae > Streptophyta > Pinopsida > Cupressales > Cupressaceae > Thuja > Thuja plicata. The sequence continues at coordinate 2,114,236 of MU226254.1, forward strand.
CTAAGAAGGAAAGAAAAGGTAAAGGGAAATATGAAGGACAACTACCATTCAAATGTTTTTCATGCAACAAAGTTGGCCACTTTGCATCCAAGTGTCCTACAAGAGTCAAGAAGTTTAGATCAGATTACAAGCCCAAATATACTAAGGAATGCTATCATGTTGAAGATGGTGTAACTAATGATGACTCAGAAGAAGATGAAATTGGATTCGTTGCTATTAAAGACAATGAAAATATGATTGATCAAATAGAAATTGAAGATGAAAATAAATCTCAAGAATTGGCTTTAGTTTCACAAGCTAACATCAGAATAGACTGGATCATAGACAATAGGTGTTCACATCACATGACAGGTGACAAAGACATATTTGCACATCTAGATAAGTACAAAGGTGGCATGGTTAGATTTGGAGATAACACTTCCAAACCTATCATAGGAAGAGGATCTTTCACCTGAGAGGGAAATAACAAGACAAATGATGTTCTTTATGTTGATGGTTTGCATCATAACTTACTAAGTGTTGGACAACTGCTAGATAAAGGATATCAGTTGGAATTGAAGAACAATAGATGTATTATCAACAAAAAATAATGAGACATGATTGCATCAGGCTCAAAGACCAAAGGTAATGTCTTTCAGCTTAACTCTGAAGTAAGTTGTTTTGTTGCAAAAGTGGATGATAGTTGGCTATGGCACAAGAGACTTTGGTCATATCAATTTTGACAACATAGTAAAGATAAGTAATGTAAAGGCAGTAAGAGACCTTCCAAGTATTGAAAGACCAGTTGATACTATGTGCAGGGAATGTGTGATGGGGAAGCATGTGAGGACCTCATTCAAGAGTAAATAGAACTCTGCAGAGAAAAAATTAGATCTGATACATACAGACCTATGTGGACCTACTCAAACAATATCATACTATGGAGGAAGGTATTTTATTTTGTTTATTGATGATTTCTCAAGGATGATGTGGGTTTCTTTCTTGAAGGAAAAATATAATGCCTTTGAAAAATTCAAAGCATTCAAAGCCAAAGTTGAAAATGAGTCTAGATTGAAGATAAAATGTCTGAGATTAGATAGAGGGGGAGAATTCACCTCTGACTAGTTTTATGATTATTGTGAAGAACATGGAATCAAAAGATAGTTAAGTGCACCTAGAACCCCTCAGCAGAATGGGATCACAGAAAAAGGAACAGGATAATACTTGACATATTGCACACTATCATGATTGAAGGAAAGGTTGCCCATACCTATTGGAGAGATGGGGTTAGTACAAAAGTCTATACTATCAATAGAATCCAATTAAGGCCAGGCGTAGACAAGACACCTAATGAACTTTGGTTTGGTAATGTACCTACTATAAAATACTTCAAAATCTTTGGAAGCAAGTGCTACATCAAGAGAGATGATAGTATTGGAAAGTTTGATGCTAGAAGTGATGAAGGTATTTTTCTTGGTTACTCTACTAAAAGAAAATCCTATAAATGTTTTAATCTAAGATTGAAGAAGATCATTGAAAGTACTCATGTGAATATTGATGAGAAGTTTATGATTCAAGAAAGATACTAAGAATGTGATCCCGTGATTGAAGATGAACCTAGACCTATCAATAAAGACAAAGTTATGGAAGAAATGTTTGACTGTATTGATGTTTCATGTAACAATCCTGAACCAAGTCAAGAAGAATCACAAATTACAGATGAGAGTGTCACTCCTAAAAAATCAAAATACACATCCAAATACCACTCTAAGGAAGACATCATTGGAGATCAGCGCTAAAGTCTTGACAAGATCCAGAGAAAAAGGTTCAACTGTTGATGAAGAAGTATGCTTACTTTCACAGATTGAACCCTTAAGTTTTGAAGATGCGTGCAATGATTCAGATTGGCAAAGTGATATGAAAGAAGAATTAAACTAGATAATCAAGAATGATACATGGGAACTGGTCCCTAGACCTTGTGACAAAAATGTGATTGGAATAAAATGGATATTCAGGAATAAGATGAATGAAGAAGGTATAGTGGTAAGAAACAAAGAAAGACTGGTATGTAAAGGATATGTGCAGAGAGAAGGAATAGACTACACTGATACATTTTCCCCTGTGAGAAGGTTGGAAGCTATAAAGTTATTTTTAGCCTATGCAACATTCAAGAACTTCAAGGTATATTAGATGGATGTCAAGTCAGCTTTTCTGAATGGTGACTTAAAACAAGAAGTCTGCATAGAGCATCCTGAAGGATTCGAACTTTCAAATTAACCAAACATGGTATGTAGATTAAAGAAAGCCCTCTATGGATTTAAACAGGCCCCAAGAGCTTGGTATGAGAGACTTGATGGTTACTTAACCAAGATTGGATTCAAAAAGGGAGTAGAAAATTGCAACTTATTCATAAGAGAAACAGCTGATGGATTACTACTTGTTGCTATCTTTGTTGATGAAATCATCTTTGCAGGTAATGACAAATTTAGTGTATAATTTGCCAAAGAGATGCAAAGTGAGTTTGAAATGAGCATGATTGGACCTATCAAATATTTTTTGGGATTGAAGGTAAAAAAAATAGACAAAGGCATATTCATAAATCAGTCTAAGTATGTGAAGGAGATATTGAAGACTTTCAAAATGGAAGATTACAAACCAATAAGCACCCCCATGATAACAAGAAGAAATATTTCTAAATATGATGATTCCATAGTAGTTGACAAGACACTATACAAGTCTATGATTGGAAAACTCATATATCTTACTCAATCTAGACCAGATATTTCCAATGCAGTTGGCATTGTTGGAAGATTTGCAGCTGAACCTAAAAAAAATCACCTAATGGCAATAAAAATAATATTTAGATACTTAAAAGGGACTCTAGACTATGGTTTATGGTACCCTAACTCAGAAAATATACAACTTCATGTGTATACTGATGCTGATTGGGTAGGTTGTGTTGATGACAGAAAGAGTACATCAAGAGGAGAAGTATTTCTTGGAGACAGGTTGGTTACTTGGACAAGAAAGGAACATAATTGTATCTCTCAGTCGACAGCAGAAGCTAAGTATGTTGCAGCAGCATTGAATTGTTCAACAATGGTTTGGATCAAACAGATGATTAAAGACTTTGGTATTCAGATTGATTATCCTATTGTTATTCACTGTGATAACACTATCACTATCATTATGTCAAAGAACCCTGTGATGCATGCAAAGAAAAAACACATTGAGATCAAATATCATTTTCTAAGAGAAAAAGTTGCAGACAAAGAAGTAAAGTTGGATTATGTGAGCACTAAAGAGCAATTAGCAGATATTTTTACAAAGCCTTTATCAAAAGATACTTTTGAGTATCTCAGGGAGAAGCTGAGAGTAATTCCCTTTCCTAATTCTGATTAGAATTTGCAGGAAAGAACATCAGTCCTTGGTGACTAATGAATGGTTGAATAATCTACTTCTGGAGTAGTACCTATGCATATTTGTGTTTGGCACCCTTTTCATTTATGTCAAAGGGGGAGTATATAGTAAGGGGGAGCATATACTCTGGGGGAGTATATAGTCATGAAAATAAAAACATAGTTAGAGGAGCTGCAGTAGTGAAGAGGAACCTTTGATGAGGATATTGAGAAGATTGTAAAAAGAAAGGAAAAACTTTTAGATTTATGGTGTTTTTAATCATATGTTGCCATCAATGTCAAAGGGGGAGATTGTTGGAGATTTTCTTATGTGCAAATAGTTGACTGAATGTTTTTCATTGATGACAACATATAGTATATAGTAGTGAACTGTATTTAGTTTCCAATATGGATATGAGGAAGCATTGCATGGTTGTTTTTATGTTTCAGACATAGTTACTACACCATTTACATACATGCAGATTCAGATGTTTAGTAATAGTTGAGTTATTTTACTGTGTTTACCAGCCATAGTTTTAGAAGACTATTTTCAGGAAGCCGACAATAATTTCATTGATTCTTTTGGTGCATCTATCTTTGGGCTATGCATGTTTAGAATAATGTTTAGTTATGAGTTAAAGATTATTAACCAAAGGCGCTAATCATGTTTCATCCAAAGCATGATGTTTGAGTAATTTTGGTGGAGCCGACTATGGGAAGCGATAGGTCTATTTAGTTTGATTTGTGTGGTTCTAATTATGTTGTGTGCTTGGTTTGGATGACTAAAGAAGTACTAAAGGGATTCCTAAAGCTAAAAAAGATCATATATTTTGGATAAGATACTTATAGTAGTTCATTTGAAGATCACCAAGTGTGAATGATAAGAAAAGAGACAAAAAAAGTACAGAACAAAATGTTAGGTTTTTTGGGACAGTAAAGATATTTCATTCATCAAGAAAAGATATATGTGAAGAAGAAGTGAAAGCATACAATACATTGGAACTGATCAAGACAGTAAGTCTACTCAAATAGTTCATTTATCAGATATAGTTTATATTTGTTTTACTGAAGGTTGCAGCCTTCATCATTTTAGCAGTGAGCTTTTGGATAGTGAGTTCTCACCCCTAATAGGGTTATTTGTAAAAGAATCCTAATAGGGTCTGACCCTTAACCAGGTCTTTGTACTTATTTCATTGTAAAGATCAAATCCTAATAGGGTTGTAAGATCTTTTAATGGGGATTATTATACTCAAGTACAGTTCTTTGTGGGTGCTAATTCCCACCAGGGTTTTTACCTATTTGGTTTCCCCATAACCAAAATTGTTGCATTCTATCTTGTTTTATCTGAATGTGTTAATTCTTAATGTTATTCTGTAATTAATTGGAGAAAAAAATTAAACTAGCTGATAATTGATTCACCCCCCCTCTCAGTTATTCCTTGGGACTATTCCAACACAAAGAACATAATGTGCAGAGAAGAAAATAAATTGTTACTTGCAATCAAAGAATGAGGTAACACTGTACTATGTTATTGTACAAGAAAAGATTAAATGAAATGTTATTTGAAATTGAATGAATGTGCATATCAATGTTGTTCAAATAATAGTGCATAAGGATGAGAAAAATTAAAAACAATGATATACATTCTTGTAATTTAATGGAAGATAATATGCATGCTCAATAGTGATGTATTTTGAGATATGCATTACATATATAAGAATTGAACAAAACAATGTTCTCTTCAAAGGAAATATTTGTGGCACTTTTATTGATCAAGAATGAAAATCAAATTATAATTTTATTGTACATGTTCAGTGCATTTTCAGTGAGAAAGTTAAGAAAGTAGTGTCAATGTTTTAATGTTGTTAGAGGTATGATCAAGTGCCAAAATGTAAGGTGATAACAATGTTTCTTATGAATCATGTTCAAACCAAATTCCATAATTTGAATGAAAAGGTGAACAATGTTATTGTTTGTTGCTGTTATTATACATATTCAAAGATGAAATCAGGTAAACCGTGTTGGGTTTTAATACTGTTAGATACATAATGACAGAGATGTAAACATCCAGTGGTGAACATTCAAACATACTGTATCGACATTATGCACAGAGAAGCATCATGGTTCTAAAAAAAGAATATAGTGTTTGTGCATGAATACAAATGAACATGAAGACATCATATGACAAAGGAAAAATGCAAAGATCTAGTTTGTAGAGATGACAAGAGTTCAAAATTTAGCTCTTTATTACAACAGACAACTTGCATATATTCAATGATAAATGCATAATTATCAACATTCACGGGTTCATGTTTCCAGAGAGTAACATAATGCAAATAGAAGCTATGTGGGTGTTCAATAAAAAGTGCTTAATCAAAAAAAAAAAACTTATATCAATTTTCTAGCAAGAAATCATAGAGAAAAGGAGACATTAAACATGGTGGAGATAACAGAGCAGAGTATTAACAAAACCCAAAGTTATTTTCCAAAAAACATGGATACCCAAATCAAAAAGAAACCTCATAGATCATTATAATGGTGGAGTTAGTAGATTAATGAAAGACGTGACTTGAGATGGAAAATATTTCAAAGCTTTCTAATGTAAATAGTAGGTTCAAACCAAAATAATTGAGTGTTGATGCCAAGTAAAGGAGAGAGAGTAACTTATCTACAAGTTATGTACGCAGATGTGCTAGAGGCCAATTTTGATGAAGGTGTGCATGAACAAACACCATATATCATGGCATGCAAAGATCTAGTTTGTAGAGCCTACGATGGAGAGAGCCCAAGCTCTTTGTTCTTAATAGATAAATCAAGTATCATGAGCATACAATGAGCTTGAGCTTTGTTACACTTAAGTGTTAAATACATGCAGAGAGCCCAAGTTTTTTTTTTTTTTTTTTAAAATTCTACAACATTACCCACTTCTTTTTAAGAGCCCGCAGTATAGAGGATGACCGATTTCTTCTTTTCAAACAAGTGAAGCTCCATTTTGAGCGTGCACTCATGAGACAAAAACCACCCAAGCTCATGCATGAAACAACGAGTTGACTCCAGTGCCAAGCCGAGTCTGAGCTCATGCATAAACAACAATTTTTCCATATTTACAACTAAAAATAAAGATAATGACTATAGTATGCTACCACTACCAGCTCGAGATCACAGAGTAGAGCTTCAGGATAACAAAACCAACTCCCAGATATCAGTGGTAACTTCCAGATTAGCATCAGAAGCATAGAGTTCTAGTAATGAACACCATGTCCATAGCTAGGCAGCGCCATAGCTAGGGTTTCAAACCCTCATGACTCTACCAAATGCAAAGGATTGAATAAACCAAAATCATAACACTTTGGAGTCCATAGAGTACGCGAAAGAGTTAATGCATTAAAGACTGCAGTAATCAGCAGTGAAATCCTTAGGGTTGTCCTTCCCAAGTGGCATGACAATAGTGCAAACAAGCTACCTAGCCTATTCCATGGATTATATATTTCAAAAGGTTGTGATTGCTAGGTATCAGTCATATTGACTTTAGGATTATGCATAAGGCTTAAGGCATGGTTAGGGTTCATATGTGATGGGGGATAGGGTTCATATATTTTGGGGGTTAGGTTCTATGTGTGTTGTTGGGTTTTGAAGTAATTTTTGTATATGTTGGTAATATATTTATTAAATATATAATTCAAATATGCCAACATTAGAGGCTATATTTAGGGTATCAATTGTGCCTTAAATTTAGGGTTTCTAGCTAATTATGAGGACCTTTTTGGAGGGAGTTAGATTTTTGAAATTACCCATGAGGGGGTATATATCTAAGCATCCTTCTTAGTTTCAGGGTTCAAAATTTAGGGAAAAGAGGTATTAGTGAGATTTTTGTTCCTTTGCATCTTTTCCATACATTTTGTAGCCACTGGTTCATGTTTTATGTAGATTGTGATCCAGTGAATGCACATATTCCTTGGCATATTTTGTACTTTATCATGTAACCATTTTTGCATATTTTGAAGATAATAAAGCTTGTTCCCATTATTCATACATTTTTTTGAGTTTCTATATCAATCCTTGCAATTTTTTTTCTTTTAAGTGTAATGTGGCTTTCAACATAGATTAGTGAATTAATTCTTATTCCTATTCTAGGTTGTAAAGTGTAAACCTTTTGCAGAAGCTACATGTTTATTGGTAGAATTGTTACTATTAGTGGCACAAACTTTAATAGAAAAGTCTAGGTCAGCCTATGTGTTGTGTAGTGAATGTTATTATAGATATTAGTAATGCATGTCTTGTAGGTGCTAGTTTATAGTTCTGAGAAATCTGAATCAAGTTTTGGTGTATCACCTTTTTGTTCATTTTATTTAGTTTCAGTTATCCTTCTCCATTTTCCCAAATCAGAAATCAGTCGTAGGTGATATTCCAAATCTAATAGGAACTGACCTAGAATCCAGAGATTCATTCTCTCCCCCATCAATGAGAATATTTCCATGTTTCAATAGGATAGCTAGATTTCATCATCAAGCTAAAGGTGCAATCCTGATTAACAACACCATGTTGTCAAAATTCACATGACATAACCTTTTATGCCACAACCAAACATCTTCATTTCTAGCCAATAAAATAGTGGTCTCAATATCATCTAGATAGAATAGATTACCTTTTTTTATTCACCAGTACCAATCAACTTTCTTGTTCCATTATAGATCATTTCCTTTTTGTTCTCAAATGCAACTCGATGTCCTTTGTTGTTCAACTGTGAAACACTTAACATATTATAGTTAAGTCCTTTCACCCAATATGCATTTTCATATATGATCAGATTATTCAACATGATGGTACCTTTTCCTTCAACTGGGAAAGGTGAGTCATTACCCGTCCTAACTAATCCACCATTATAATATTCAAAAGTTTCAAACTTTTCTTTATCTCTAGTCATGTGATGAGTACAGCCACTATCAATAATCCAGACATAATTTTTGCTAGCTTTAAATATGAGTGCTATTTAAACATACCTTTATTCTTCATATGAATCATCCTTCATAGCAACAAATACTACCTCAATATCTTCATCAGAATCAGTATCAGAATTTTCAGCTTTGTTCTCAACTAGGTAACAAGCCTTCTTGCCTTTGTCCTTGTAACCTCAGTTATCTCTTCTGTCAGAGTGTTGGTTTCTTCTATAGTCTCAGTCATCACTTTTGTCATACTTATTTTCATAAGATCTATCATTGTCTCTTTCATTCTTTCTCTTGTTAGGCCATCTAGTAGAAAAATGTCCAATTTCTTTGCAATTAAAACACACCGATGGTAATGTACCTTTATATCTTCCTTTACCTCTATGTAATCTCCTAGACATTAGTGCTTTAAGTTCATCACATTCTTGCTCATCACTATCACTGTCACTATCATTTTTGATGTAGAACTTAGGTCTAGTTGCTACTGAGAGTTATCCTACCTCTGCTCCAAGGTCTCTTGATGGAACTTATAGGGTATTATAAAACCCTACCTTGAGGAAGTCACTAAGATATTCACCTCAATTTCTCTAGACCTGATTCCCATCGTTAGGCTACTATTTCATACTATTAAATCTATTAGGATAGATTCATTCTCCAAGTTAAATCGACTGGTTCAACATGAAAACCCAAACTAAAATAATTACACAAAGAACACATAACATATTACAGAAGGTAGTTCCCAAATAATTTCTATATTTCTATTCACAATCTGAAATCTATTACATGTACAATCCTCTTACATCTATTTTCTATCGATTACAAACTTTCACTATATAACCATCACTCAAAATATCTCGTGTCCTCCAACAACTTCAACAACCTTGGAAAGAAGGCATGGGTGATTAATAAATGACCCTCCCATCACTAGAATAGGTGTCCCTATTCATTAAAGACAAAATGACATGTTGGGAGCCATTGCAATTGACCCAGCTAGTCACAAATGTCACATCCCATGTTTCCTGGGTCGTTAACTGACATAACTGAGTAACAGACCGCCATTAATGAGCACCAGTCCTGAGTGTCAAAAAAAAATTTCCTTCAACACCTGAGCGTCACTCACCAACCCCAAGAATCAAACTTGAGTGACACACCCAAGTAGCATACCCAAACAATAAACCTGAGCAGAAAACCCGAGCAACAAACCTAAGCAACAAAACTGCTCGACCATCAATATAACCCAAGCAATAGTGTAACCCAAGTAGTAGTATTTCCCAAGCACGCTGTCTTACTACCCTTGCACTAATTATGGTTCGTAGTGCCTTGATTGGTTTTCCATAGGTTTATAAGCTCCCTCAATACACATTTAAACTAAAAAAAATCTAAAAAGAAACTATGGTGTTCATTCACCGATTGACCTCGGTCATTACAAGAATGGTGGAACAAAATACCTTACAAAAAACATTCTCTAACCTAGGTGCTCTTGCACCATACTCCCCAAACAAAAATAAATCAACTTCCAAGTGATTGGATCAAGTCAGGAGTAATGCCTAACTTCTTAAAATCAATTTCTTGTACCCATGTAGCCTCTGAATTAGCTTTCCCTTTCCATTTGACCAGATGTTCCATGTAGGTCTATTTTCTAGTCTTCTTGGCAACTCTTGAATTCAAAATCTTCTCTGCCTTCAATTTCAGTGCAACATGAATTTTGAGTTCTTGGAGATCCTTGGTATATACTGCTAGATCAGAATATCCTTCTAGAATCGGTCCTTTATAGGACACCAGATCTGCCAAATTAAAAATAGGAGACAATCCTATGTCTGCAGGAAGATCTACTTTATAAGCATTAGACCCATACTTTGCCAATATTTCACAAGGTCCTATATTCCTCATTTGAATTTTACTTGGAACTCCTTTATGCAACTTTACTTTTTTTAGGTGCACCATGACCAAATCTCCAACTTGAAATTGAATGTCTTTTTCTTGCATCTACCTTATGCTTGGTGTGAGTTTTACTCTCCACTAATGCTTTCTTTACTGAATCATGGACCTCCTTCATGGATTGAGAAAAATATTTAGCATACCCACTCCTCTCTGCACCGCTTCCAAGATCCTTGAGTTCACATATACCCCTGGGATGAATCGCATACACTCTTTCGAAAGGGCTCTTTCGAGTGGATCTATTGACTATGTCATTGTATACAAATTCTTCTTAAGCAAGTAACTGATCCCATGATTGTCCATACTCTTTGGTGAGGCATCTCAAAAGATTTCCTAATATTTGGTTCACCACTTCAGTCTGACCATTGTTTTGTGGATGATATGCTGAGATAAAGGAAATATTTGTACCAAGATTTTTCCATAAGGTTTTTTAAAAATGACTCAGGAACTTAGAGTCTCTATCTGATACAATACTCAAAGGTAATCCATGTATCCTTATTTCTTCTCTAAAGAATATATTTTCTATGTAACATGCATCATGTGTGGTCTTTCATGGTACAAAGTGAGCCATCTTGCTGAACATATCAATAATCACAAAAATGGTGTCCATTCCTTTCTTTGTCTTCGGTAGTCCAACTAAAAAATCCATACTAAGACATTCCCAAGGTCTATTAGGGATAGGAAAGGGCTGGTATAATCCTACATTGGATGAAGTCCCTTTCGCCTTTTGACAGACCATACAAGTCTCTACATACCTTTGGACATCCCAATTCATTCTTGGCCAATAGTAATACCTCTTGACCAACTCTAGAGTTTTATTCAACCCAAAATGTCCACTTAATGAACCATTGTGCTTTTCTTGTACTAGGTTCTCTCTCATGGAACTTCTTGGTACACAGAGTTATCCTCCTTTAAATAAAATTCCTTCTTGAAGATTATACTCTGAGTACTCACTATGAAAGTGATTTTGATAATCTAGACATACCTTGTATGCTACTGCAAAGTCTTCATCTGCTGGATACAGATCCTTGAAACTTTCAATGCCAATGCTTCTTAGCCAAACTTCTTGTATTGTGAGTAAGCTTCCACTCAATGCATTTGCTACTTTATTCTGTACTCCCTTCTTGTGCTTTATGGTGAAGGTGTAGGCTTGGATGTACTCCACCCATTTCATGTGCTTATGGCTTAGTTTATCCTGTGAACTTAGAAAACTCAAAGCTTGATTGTTGGTAAAGACTACAAATTTTTTGGGAAGGAGATAATGTCTCATTTTGCTTGCACTAATGCATACAATTCCAAATCATATAAGGAATAATTTATCTTTGCATCACTAACTTTTCACTGTAAAAAGCTACTAGCTTTCCTTATTGACTCAAAACTGCACCGACAACAATGTTACTAGCATCACACTCCACAGTAAACAATTTGTCAAAAATAGGAACTATCAATATTGGTTGAGTTGCTATCCTCTTCTTTAGATGCTCAAATCCATCATCAACCTACTCATTCCATTGTAAATTGGCTTTCATACTATAACACCCCAAAATTGGCATCATGCAACCGTAATCAATTTTGTTGCATTTATCATTCTTCTGAATCATCAAAGTCCTATTGTACTAGGCAATTCTGAGTTTTGACTGACTCTACTCGACCTAAGTGTCAAATGCAGAAAACCCTAAATCTGCATTAATCATACATTATATTTAATTCCTAAAATATCAATTACCTAGAAGAATAAACCTAATGATCAAATTAATTTAATTATAAAGTCTTAGCACTTTAATTAAATAAAATTCACCCCTTTTAGCTAAAACACTTAAAAATGAATTAAATAATATTTAATTATTAAACAAATATCCTCATTTCAATAATTGAATTTAATTGTTCAAATAATTGAGAAAATACATTTATGAGGTCATATTCTATTTATTTAAATAAATATTCTCTCCAAAATCTTCTCTTCAGTTTAGAAATGGAAACTTTGAGTTGACTGAAATTCAAAAGTGCAACTAATCGGTTAACTGCTTCCTTCACTCAAAAGGATAACAGTTCACTGTTTCTCTCAAAGGAAACTTGCTAATCTGAACTGGATTTTGAGGTGTTAACTATTTATCTCAAAGGAAACTTTCCATTCTAACTGGACTTTCATCCTATAAAAGAACCACATTTCTCATTCAAAAAAAGGAGAATGCATTGTTGAAGCATCGAATCACTGTTAAATTATTAACTCATATTTTATGTAATTCAAGTTTTCATTTTTTTATCACTTGCAATGAACTAATATCATTCTTTTAGATTAATCATACATATATTAGCTTCTTTCAAGCACTTCTAGATTAATCTTCACTTGTTTCTTAGCTTAATCTTGCATTTCATATTCCTAGATTAAATCCTTCATTCTTAGGTTGATCTTGGT
>MU226254.1:2127794-2140185 GCA_018584345.1 Thuja plicata
CCTGTGCAACCCCATGCTACCCCTTACACCTCTCTCCACCACCTCTCCCTCCACCCTGACACACCCCGCAACTTCCCCTTCTACCACGCAACCCCTGTACAACCCTCCCCAACCACCCTACTCCTCCACCACTCCCGCACCCACCACTTCACTACTTCCTCCACTCGCCTCCCTCTATAAAACCCTCCTCCCAACTCCAAAACCCACTCCCTCACCCTTCACTACTTCCTACTTCTCCACTATGCCTCCATTGCTTCACCACCACCCGTGGCCTTCACCTCCCCTGCCCTTCTTGTGACCTCCACCCTCCTCCCTCATGCAACCCTAATACTGCCACCTCCCTTCCACCACCTTCGCTCACGCAAACCCTGCGCTTCATCCTCCAAACCCCACCTCTGCTAGTGCTCTGCCCTCAACCCTCTACCACTTAGCCACCCAACAACCACCCAATCCCACCACCTCTACTTTCCTGAAGAATAATTAAATTTGACGGGCATTTAACTGTCATAAAATAGTGACATTGGCTTGCTATGATGTGTTCAAAACCGTCAAACTTAACATAGTAAAAAGATGATGTTAGCAGAGGTTTTGAAATCCTAGCCTTCACCATATGTCTTTTTAAAATTGTAGCCTATCTTCAAACACTGATAACTTTCTCTTATTAAGTCCTTTTTTAGAGCATTTTTTTATTTGGGATAGGATTTCGTAACGATCATTGTGGTGGAGTTAGTTTTTGATTTTGCTTGCTGGATTTTCCATAAATCACTATTTTTACTGATTGTACCTACCTATTCCTACATTTTGCAGCTTTTGGAGCCTTGTACGGGCTCATACGATCACCTTTTCAGTGTAATTTTTTTTGAAAATGCCTCATTTTCTATCTACTTTCTGAATAGGTGATCTGTTTTCTGATTTTCTGATTTTGATAATGTGGACTAATCTTTGGCTTTGATGTTCATGTGATTATCTTTTGCATATAGCCTAACTATGGTTTGCAAAATGTTATCCCAGAAGACTAAAACACAAACTACTCACGAATTGGTTTTGCAGGTTGCCTTTGATCAATAGAACACAAAACATTATGCTTGCATCTTGTTTTTGATTTCTTAAAATAGGAACATACATGCAAGAATTTTTAAAATAAACTTCTATTTGATGTTTTAGGGATGGCAATGATGTCAGGAAATTATGCTCTCGCCCTTTTGGGATGATCAGACATCCAGAAACATCATTTTCATCTTCTCATGTGTCTAAAGAGTCTTCTAGTTTTGTAAAACCAAGGAATTGCATGGATGTATCCTCTCCCCTCACCTTCGCGGATCTTGGGTGTAAGAAAAATCCATACAAATCCTTTAGCATGGCTACCTCTTGAGAGCTTTAACAAAGCTTGTGAGAGTGGATTGCTCAACTGATAATAGGATAAAGCCAAGCCCTTCCAAACTGGTATATAAAATATGTCACTGTGATTAATCTCATAGTGAACAGGTGTTGATTGCATTATACCAGGAAGAAGATCTCCCTTAGTACCCTTGTGGTGCGTTAAAACCTACAGAATGTAACTTTTGTAGGCTAGGAGGCCTACATAACGGAGCTAATCTACTGAAGTATAACCACCTAAATGGATGCCTTGACTACACACTTTGTTCTAGTATCCAAAATCCCTCTATCTGTTGGTGCGGAAGGTCAGAGACTGACTAAGATGTCCCACACTTTCACGGCTCTTAGTAGAGACAAAAGTACCTTGGGAAGTCATTACCCTTGGGATTTGAAGCTTGGTGTGCCTGAGAAGTGAGTGCACTGTAAGGAGGAGCCCGTGCCTCCAAGCTTCTAGGTTGTCCGCTATGAGTAGGTGTGGCTAAACTTTGGTTCAAGTGGGAATTCAATAGATACTGCCCTAGCTTACCTAGGATTGTGGTGTCTCTATTTTTTTTTTTTAAAACATTCTGCTTGATGTGTCTTGTGTAGGTGAAGCATCAAAACAAATAGACAAACAAACATTCAAATCAAATATCAAGTTGATCACTCAGATTCAAAATCTGCACTTCTAGGTGTTAGCTATCAACTCTTGTCCAAGTTTCTGCATCTACTAGCAAAAGCTAAGAATCTATCAACTTGCTGTCCAATTTTGTATTATGATGTGAAGGTTGTGTCTGAATTTTTACAAATCTATGTTCTCATCAACATCACTACCCGTCTGTCTTTGACTGCAATTTGTTGACAGTCTGACTCATTGCTGTTTCAAAATCTCACTTTGTTGTGCTAGTCCAAGTGACTCATTATCTATTTCAATCTTATCATCTTTGTCTACATTGTCCTTATCCTAGGTTGTAAAAGCAGGTTCATCAATCTTGACTCAAGATCAGAGTCATTGCTATCTCTGTCTCAGTTGGACATTATCTCCTTTGTCCTTTGGTCTTGGAATTAATTAGCACTTTAAATATCACTTCAACACCTATCAGTCAATCAATCGATTTATCATACCTTCTTCAATATTCTAAAAAAGTGCATCAAGACAATTGTACAATGTCTAAATGCAAAGAAGAGATTCTTATGGTAACATTATCAAAACAAATTGAATCTTTGAAATCTGAACTTCAGGAATTGAACAAGATGGAAAAGGATACTTCATCTGACGAATCCTCATTAAGATCAACCTGTCCTTTGCTATTTGATCATGATTCTCACATCTCTCCACTTTCTTCCAACATGGATAAATCTTGGTATGACAATCTCATCTTTGATCAAGAACAGTTTTATGAAAATCCTATCTTTGATCAAGAGAATGTAGAGGAAACTATGACAGAATTAGATGAAAGTCTTTTCTATCTACAAAATAAGGATATTGCAATTCATGAAGAGTCTAATTATCCTTTAGAGAGAATCTTTACTCCTTTAGGACAATCTTATACATCAACATTGGAAGCACTTGTTGAACATAATCTCATCACATTGCCTCAAGCCACATCATGTGGATTCAGATTCTTGAGTCCCTATTGTGCATATCATCGAAGAAACAAGCATAAAACATCATCTTGCATGAAGTTGAAACATAAAATCCAAGATCTCATAGATGATGGCATAATCAAAGTGGAAAATCCTAATGAATCATCGTGAAGATACTAATCTCAAGCATGATCAATATCAAGAATCTATGTCTAGCAATAGTTCCCATATATCATCTACTTCTTCCACCAATCCTCCATCTCCTAAAGCTTCGTCATCTCTATCAAGTACTAAGCCTAATGATGACTATGTAGACTCTCAAGGACTACCTCTAAAATAAATCCAAGCTAAGCATACAGATGCAAGTCTTTGTTAGAATTCAATGATTCTAGACCTAAAGCTTCCATGTGCTTCAACGATTATCACACCTATTTCAAAGGATTATCCATCAGTGTGTCAAGAATCCTTCATGCAATACAAAAATCCTACCTCTTCCTTAAAAGTAGCTCCATGTCAAGGAGACAATCCAAAGTGTGAAGAAACAAATATCAATGATGATCAAGATCAAGACACCATCCATCCTTATCCAATGGCTAACCAAAGTCACACATCTCAAGATTCTCATGATGATTTTATCATCCCCTTCCGTTTCTTCCCAGAAGAAACTCTTACATCTCCTATATCTTATCCATCTCCCAAGTAAGATCAAGATATCCTTTCTACCATCTCTAATGATCCTATTGAAAATCAAGAGGAAGGTACCCTTTGTACACCATCTAATGATCCTTGTCAAGATCAGAGCATCCCATCATCCCACTGTCATACTCTTCCATATCCAGAAACTATCATTCCTCAAAACCTCATGCATTATGATAAATTGCATCAAGCTTCAATTTCTCCTAGCAAAGCTACTCATGCTTCTGTTGATATACAAATGAATTTTAAAGATAAGATCCTTGGTCATGCAACTCACTTTAAAGATGTTGATATCCCTTCTACACATTATCTCCCTCCATTCAAGCATAATAATTATCCTTCACTATCCTCCAAATCCATCCTTGGTCCTCATATTCCAATGCTAAAACCATCAAACCTTCCATCTATATTGGGTCCTTATGTACCTCCATCTACCATGTGTATCAATACTAGCTTGTCATCTGCTTACCCTATCTCCTATCAAGATCAACAAAGACATACATCCTTGAACTCTGCCTATCAAGCCATCCATATGAACCAGTCATATTGGCCCTATTCATCCACAATTCCCAAGTCTTTTGGAAGCAATTTGGATGTACCACGAAGAAATCAGAAATCCAAGAATCCACTTACATATGAAGATCACTATGTCCTATCTAATTGACATGTGACTACAAATAAAAAGGAAACATTCAAGAGACCACATAGGTCCACTGAGAAAAAAACCAAATCAAAGAAAATATGGGTTCCTAAATCCAATATGAGAGAATTCCATTCTAAATCATATGATACAAATGGAAAATCAAAAGCTATGTGGATTCCCAAGTCTCTTCTAAAGGACTTGGATACAAAAAGAAAAGTGAAAGTTATGTGGATTCCCAAGTCTCTCTTAAAAGAATTGCACAAAAAGGAAAAATTAGAGTTGGCATCCAAGCTTCCAAAGGCTTCCACTCTGTCTCTTTTCAAACATTTTTCATCTACTCAACCTATTTTTGGTCCTCATGTCCCAAAATCCATTATTTTGAATACATATTCATCCATCTTGGGTTCTCGTGTACCAAGATCCATATCAAAACCTAAATCCATTTCACACACTTTTCCTCTATCATTCCACCGCCTTCAAGATGTGCATTGATGTTGATCTTGCCTACATGAAACTCTCACTACCACACCCAATATCCAACCCCTACCTACTATCCTTCCATATTGGGTCCTCACATTCCTACTATTCCTCTCATCTAGTCTATTGGATAAATCCTTGGCTATTATCTCCCTTATCCTCCATATTAATCTTCTCTACCATCACCCTATCAACATCTTTGAGCATACTTTTAGCGGCCTTGACCTAGCATATCATATCTTTCAAAGGAGCACTATCTTAAGAGAGCGAAGCTAAAGTTCCTCCATAAAATCAAAAAGATGAAAAAAAAGTGCCTTGGTGAAAATCTTGTAAACAGGTACCCTGGTAGCAAAAGTAAAGAGAAATCAATCCCTCCTATGGTGAAAACCACTTCCTGTGGTGCCTTGGATAGGTACCATGATGAAAACCTAGCAAACAGGCATCATACGTAATTCCTCCTACTTGCACTCTTCACTTGGGGGAAATTTCCTTCCATGTCATTCTATCCACCATATCTTACATCCAGCTAGCCCGCGAGCATCCATATTCCTCCTGATGATCTTGACAAGGTTGAGCGTATCCATGAGTATCGTGCCTCTTTCCATACATTACCCTTTCCATTTGAGTATTCACTTGCTCTCATCCATCTACCCTATCGTGATCCTACTTATTCCAAACCTATACTTCCTATCTCTGAGCATTCATGCCATAATCTAAAGCATCCACTTATATCTCCATCACCCCTTATCCTGATCGTGTTATCCCATCGCTATCCTATCCAATTGACCCCTTGGTCTTGATCAAAATTGAAAAAATAGTTTCTCAAAACATCTCTTGAAATGTCCATTCTTTTGGACCACATGCTTTCATGACATCTGGTCATCATCCTATATGCTATCCAGCACCACTCCATGAGCCTATATTGCTATATTCATTTTTCCCTAGCTTGGGTAATCTTGAGGACACTGTCCTTGAGGGTTGCATACACCCTCTTCATCGATGATTGTCTCTTTACCTCATCTATCAGATTTCTAATCCATCTACATTGTCTTATACATTGCTAGACATTAGGGGAAAACCAATGTGATCTTGCTTGAGATCGAGTAATCTCTAAAAATCTAAAAATTGCAAAATGTCTTGAAAAATCCTAAAAATTGTAAAAAGTCATGAAAAATGATCATCTTGGTGAAAACCTAGCAATAGGAACTTTGATGCATCAACCAAAAAATACCTATTGCCTATCTTTCAATGAATTGGTATCAGGGCAATCTAACTCTGACTCTCGAGGATTGAGCCTCATTCTGGGGACAATCTTTTGAAAGGCGATAAATTGTTAGGTATCTGGGAAATCTAACCCAAATTCCTAGGAGTCAACATGCTCTCTGTTATCTTCAAGATATTAACTTACATGGATTCAAACTAGTCATACTCTAGGGGAAACCTTCCTAATCTAGGGGGCATTATCTTATTACTTTTTGGGATATCTCTTGTGTCAGTCACCAGTGGTTCTCACTGTGTTTGCCTACTATCGCTTAGCTTATACTCAGATTGCTCTACTTGAGACTATCTCTCACATCAATCACCAGTGGTTCTCACTGCATCTACCTTCTAATTTCTAGCTTATCCTAATATCTCTCTACTTGAGAATCTCTCTCACTTCAGTCACCAATGGTTCTCATTGTGTCTGTCTACTATCACTATACTATTGAGATTTCTCACAAAAAAACACATATCTTCATCGTAATTAATCCATTGAAGTTGGAGTGGCACTCCATGCTTCATCTTGGAAATTCTTTGCTTCAGCTTGTACATATCTTTTAGTCACTTTTGTAATGCTTCAGTTCTTCCAAGAACCCTCCTGACTTGACACTGATCCAGAGTCATAAGCCTAGGGGCAACCAAATCAAGTTTTTCCTCACAGCATGAGTAAAGTTAGTCATCGTTGTTTTCTACTAGGGTTATGGGTCCCCAATAAGATCATATCATTGTTAGGTATCTAAGAAATCTAACTCAGATCCCTAAGGATCAAGCTTCATTCTAGAGATGGTTCTCAAAATCTCATTGTTAGGTATCTGAGCAATCTAACTCGGATCCCTGAGAGTTAAGCTCCATTCTGGAGATAGATCTTGAAAATCTCACTGTTAGGTATCTAAGAAATCTAACTTAGATCCAAGAGGATCAAGCTTCATTCTGGAGATGATTCTCTAAATCTTAATCTATTAGGTATTTGAGCAATCTAACTCAGATCCCTGAGGATCAAGCTTCATTCTAGAGATGGTTCTCAAAATCTCATTATTTGGTATCTGAGCAATCTAACTCAGATCCCTGAGGATCAAGCTTCATTCTGGAGATGGTTTTCAAAATCTCATTATTTGGTATCTAAGCAATCTAACTCAGATCCCTGAGGATCAAGCTTCATTTTGGAGATGATTCTTGAAATCTCATCTATTAGGTATTTGTTCAATCTAACTCATATCCCTAAGGATCAAGCTTCATTCTAGAGATGATTCTCGAAATCTTATTTGTTAGGTTTCTGAGAAATCTAACTCAGATCCCTGAGGATCAAGCTCCATTCTGGAGATGGTTCTCAAAATCTCACTAGGGGCATAGGTCCCCAAATTTGATTGCATCTTTAGTCAGTAATATTTTCATTTCTAAAGGACAACATTCTACTAACATAAATAGTTGTTTTTCAACACCACAATTAACAATGTTTTTCAACACTCTCTTTGGATACATCTGCATTTCTAAACACACATTGGATATCACAAATGTAAACATCTCTCGATAGATATCAAATACACAGCACTCAAAAGCACAACGGTGTTTCTCAACACCCCTATACCTATACACATCTAAAAAATTTGAAACTGGATGAGCTATGACTGAATCTTTCTTTGTATGTTCTCTGTTCTCATGGATTTCATTGATATTTTCTTTATCTACTGCTTGTTGGTGTAGTCCCAATGATCCGATAACATAAAATAATGAGGGTGTATGTGATAAGAGCTTCCGCATTAAGGTGGAAAAGTTTCACATCCCTCGATCTTGTTTATTTGTACACCAAGGTGAGGTCGGTACTATCTCCTTGACTGTTATCTATCTTCTTGTTTACTAGTGTACTCTTACTATATCAAACTGGAAACAATGTTCAGGTCATCTCAGCTTTTGTGCCCCGATGCTTATGTTAGTTTCCCATATCTTATCTGATGAAAGTCATATTCATATTCTTATGGTTGCAGTGGCACCAGTAAGGATTGTATCAACTCCGATGTTCCAAAAATGCTCTATGATGATAACTGTTCCAATGGGTCATGTTAGTGTTTTTTCTTGTATCCTTCAACTCTAAAAGAGAATGTGCAAACCAGACTTGGGGATCTTCATCCAACACCACAAATCTATGTCTTCTAGCAAACTAAGGGGAAAGGAAAATGATAATTGATGAGGACTTGATCCTCCTTCTACTTCGAGTTCCACACACTCAGGCAAGTGCACCTAAAACAAACTAAAATCTGGATACATAAACACTCTCTCACTAAAATCCTTTATGCAGATATGAAAAATAATGGATAGTTCTCAGACTTAAAAGATGTGGGAGTTCATCTCAACCAATCATATGCAGGATCCCACCTACATGATCTGCTAAGAACCAGGAAAATGGCCAATGTGACAAGGATGAAATCCTTCTTCTCTTCGAGTTCTAGACTTAGGTAGGCTAGCCCATGGATTTCTTCTTTAAAGAAACTAACATGTACCCTTACATTCATAGAATGCAAGACATAAACATTCAAGCTCTCATAAAAAAATTTAAAATTCATTTGAATAATTGATTTGATGAAGAAACCGTAGGACAAGAAAGAGACCAGTGCCTTAACTATTGGGCAATAGAGTGAAACAAATGTGCATTCCCAGAAACCCTAACTCCAAACTCAAAAAATTGAATGAAATTCCTTGCAAGCCATTCTTCTCATTTCAATACCTGGACATTAGATTCATATGCAAACCTAGAATTCTAAGAATTTGAAAACATGACTTACTCCCTCCTTGAAAGAAACTCAAATTCAAACCCACAACTACCTTGTAACTGGTGCATTAACATGCCTTACAAATTAATACACAATTACTAAAACCAAGCATACAAAGACATCAGACAGATATTTGAACAGGGATTCCATCATTCTTCATTAAAATTCATCTGGCTATGTACATTGCAAGACCATGAACACAAAAATAAGACTCCAAAACCAGAATACTGCCTAGCAACAAAAATTTCAACATCATGTTACAATCAGAGAAGAAACTAGATATAGGAGAAAGAAAAAACAAAATCAGTCACCGACACCTGTCTGCTCCCAAAAAATATCTGCAACTGCGTCAAACTGAAACTGCAAGAATCTGATTTGATATGCCCTCAAATGATCTACAAAATCATAATCTTCATTCTGAGACCTTTTTGGTGATATATGATACTTCATATTTTGGATAAAATTTGCCCTCTGAAACATCAATCAAACTTTGCCTTCCCATGCATATTTCCTTTAACAATTTGAAATATTTGAATTTGAATTTATTTACTTTTTCATATGATACTTCATATTTTGGATAAAGTTTTCTCTTTGAAACATCAATCAAACTTTGCCTTCCCATGCATATTTCTTTTAACAGTTTGAAATATTTGAATTTGAATTTATTTACTTTTTCAATAGTTGGACTATTGAAATGAGATAAAATTTAACTTTAACATTTCATATTTGCCTAGATTTCATCTCATCTTTCCAAGTGTCAATCAGACTTAATGCCTTATAGGTTAGATGTTGAGCATCTTTCCTTTAAGCCATTAAGTCCACCATAGGATCTTTTTGAAACTGCACACCTTTTAACTCTTTTTTGGGATGAATTTATTTAAATATTTCAATTAATCCCAGATTTGACCAACTCTTGCCACTTGTCACTCAAGCTTAATAGCTTAATGGTTAGATGTCATGCATCTTTTCCTTAAGCCATTAATTCAACCCTAGGATTTCTTTAATCTTTCAAGTTCTTTAACCCTTTGTTGAAATAAATTCAATTTAAAAAATTATTTAAATCTGCACATTTTACCAGATTGCACCAAGTGGCACCCTTTGATTAGTTCTGTGTGTCCACTTGGCACCACATGTCAATGTCTTATTGTTTTCTCTGAACTGCACTGGATTGCACCACTTGGCACTTGCTCTGTGCCATGTGGCGTCTTCTAATTCACTCGCTGGTCCACTGGGCGCCATGTGTCTGTGGTGCCACATGGACCAATGGCTTAATGGCTTAATCATATCCTCCTTGCAAATTTCTCATTAAGCCATTAAGCCATCCATTAATCTTGTCTACCTTTATATTTGTGCCCAAACTTGCAGTCTATTAAGCCAACTAATCTGCCATGTCAGCCTTGTGGGTTCTACCAAAATTTGGGTGTTTCTTCCTCTAGGCATGCTTCCCAATGCAACCTGCCACCTACGTGTGGAGAGCCTCTAGGCTGCTTCTTCATATCTCTTACTGAGCACTTTACCATATAAACATTCTAAAAGTTCCTTGCACAACCAATGTGGGACTAAGATTCTGAGAGTTTTTAAAGCTTCTTTGCACTTTGCCTCAAAATAATGGGGCCCACCTGTATTTTGAAACATCCATCCAAGGAGCCCACCGTAAGCCTCTTGGATTCTTATTCATTACATAATACAAGTGCTTTAGTATATAGATACTATAAACTCCCCAATCCCAATGAATGTGGGATATATGCTCTTTGTGATTGTTATGGGCAGTTTAGACAGTGTTGACGACATATAACTGATTAAATGGTTTACTATATTAAGTTGAAGATAATGCAAGACATTAAATCAGTTAATGGTTTGTATTGTCATTGATGTCAACTTGATATCATCTGTATGGTCATATACATAATTCCAAAAACTTTAGAGAATCAATGGAATAGAGGTTATGCTTTCATCAATGCATAAAAGTCAAGTATTCACTAAGTGACAGACTACACCAGTGGAGTGCACACCATCGGTAAAGACAGAGATAAAGTCACAGTGATGCCCGATGAGTAGAAGACAATATTGCCTGATGAAGCAAAATCAAAGGATGCCTGACAAGCTAAAAATAGTGTTTCCCGATGAGAAAGATCCAATGATGCCCAACGGACGGAGATCCTGAAGCTAATTGAAGCGACACTGACGAAACTGGCAGTTGTCACCAGTGACAAACTGTAGAATTGACCGAAAGAATAGAGAGATTAGAAAATGACAAAATATCTAGCTGGCAGAGCTAAAAGATAGAATTAATTGGTTGTTTGATTTGTTTTATTCGACCATAGTTAAGTAAGTGATTTAAAGATGATTTACACAGTTGGCAAGAAGATAATTATGAGATAAATCAGGAGTTAAAGCCGTAAATCAATTTGGCTGGATTGTTTTTTACGCCAAGAATCAAGAACCAAGAACTAAGGACTATCATGTCTATTTAAGAGACAAGCATAATTCATTCCCGTAAGCAAGCAATCAGATACACGGGGGAGTGAACTGATAGAAGATGTTGAAGAAGAAACTGATGAAGGATTAACTTCATGCAGTCCTGATCAATCAAGCTGAGGGAGAGCTAAAGAATTCTGTAGACATTGATGGATAGAGAAGCAACAACATCACAGAGCATAAAGAGTTAAGTACAAAGGAATTATACTGATACATTGATCAGAAAGATATTGTAAGTAAATAGATCTGAAAATCTGTAATTAAGTTGCATTAGAAACAGGTCATTTTGTTTCAGTTTAACCATTGAAGCATTAAGTCTCTTAACAGAGCAGTACTTAATAGTCTTTTGTAACTGAGGTATATCCTAACAAATTACCAGAAGGTTGACTCATGATAGTAGCATTGGTCTTACCTAAAGCCTATTGACAGTCTAAGAAGGAGGTTGATTCAAGGATGGTAGTAAGATTTGCATAAAGCCTATTGACAGTCATGAGACCGATTCAAGGATGGTAGCGTAGATGCCAGATACTTAGTGAAAAACTATGTATTGAAAATCCTCTAACAAGGTCGCACTTAACAGTGTCTTTTTAACCTTTAATAGGGTTGGCTCCTAACAAGGCTCACTTCAGAAGAGTGAAAATTTGGGGTACCGGTCCTAGTGGTTTTTCCCTTAACAGGGTTTCCACGTTAAAAATCCTTGTGTTATGTGTGTATGGTTAATTACTTTAGTGTTTTACATTCTACATATGCATTTATGGATTGACTGGTATACTTTGCATATTTACTGAGTATCGGTAAATATAGTTTACTACTTATCGATTATCAAGGAGAAACAGGACAGACAAGGTAAACCGACAGACAATTATTTATTTCAAATATTTCAAAGACATACATCTTGTAGGGACTTAATAATTTGAGAAGTATTGATTGGTGGATTAAAGTTTAAATTGGATGAATATTTGAGGCCACTGATTCACCCCCCACCTCTCAGTTATTACTAAAAATTGGTATCAGAGCTTGTGTGCTTAGAAGGAAGGTTTCAAGACCTAAGTGAAAGATCACAAGATGAACAGACGAGATGTGCCCAAGTTGAACAAGGACAACTTTGCTTCATGGAAAAGTAGGATAA
>MU226254.1:2175211-2198962 GCA_018584345.1 Thuja plicata
TACATATATATATATATATATATATATATATATATATATATATATATTGTTGCTACTCTTCCATTGCTCTCAACCTGCAACTAAAAGAAAATCAAACAAGAGTACATAAACAATAGAACTAGGATTTCTTTAGAAAGAGGAATAGATAGAGGTGATAAAAATGAAATAAAGGAGATAAACATTTTGGATTTGAAAGATGGCCCCATAATCCTAATTTCAAAATTAGGGTTAGGGTTGTGCAAATGTATTATTAAATAGTGATTAAATGGGATTTTGAATTTGATGGGAGGGAATTCTTTTTCTCCCTTTTGATTTGATTTTTGACCTCATTAAAGGGTTGTTTTAAAAATAACTTAAGGATGATAGATTAAATGATCTAAAGGATTAGATGAGAAAAAAGGGTAACTAAAGAAGGTTAATAAATGATATTGTTAAAATATTAAACTTATAAATATGGAGCTTTTTAATCTAATTAAATGAATTTACTTAATAGACACTTTTAAAAATATTTTAAGGATTAAACTATTATCTAATTGGAATTTAAAAATGATATTGGATGATAAAATGGTGGGGCAATAATTAAATCAAGTTATTAAATGAAACTCTTGAAAATGTAAATAACTGATTATTAATGCATCTAGATGTATATTAAAGAGAAAGTTGTTAAGAGCTTATCTAATGTAAGGATGTTAAGTTAATTCCAAGAATGGGTAATCTAACGTATTAATTAGGGACATTTTATTATGTGTAATAATTTAAGAATATTAAACGAGTAGTTTTAATAAATCCTATAAATAAAATTTAAAAGGGTTCAATGAAACACTTATTAAATAATGTGATCTATTATATTCATTTTGGAATATAGTAAATATATAGGGGGGACATTGAATTAAATTATTTTTTTGGTATTAATGAAATAATATATATTATAATTTTAAATTAGTGGATTTAAACAATGAAGTATGGACTTTAATACACTACATTGAAATGGGAAATATATTAGTAATGCATCATTAATCAATTAAATCAAATATATTAATTAATTTTCACATCTTCAAACTCTTTTAAAAGAGTAATTAAACTAAAGATTTATTAGGGATATCAACTACATTAACATTTGATTTTATGATCATTAAGACATCTATCCTAAGAGGGGCTTATGATTGCAAAATGGTCATCATTATAACAATATCATTAATTCTATACCCTTCATAAAAATTTGATTAGGAGTTAAAAATCTGATTAGGTGGTTTAACAGATTTAACTTGGAGAATTAGTTATACCCCTTCTAATGTATGGGTTAAGGGACGTTGACAATCGTCATTATCCCCCTTAACCCTAATAGTGATTTTTGTAAATTACCTTCTAACGTAACCTATTTCGTTAATGAAGTTAGCTTAGTAGCTAGTTTAGTAAAATTTGGGAACCTCTCTACTGCATTCAACACTATTTTTTAATACTTTTCAAAATAAAAATATTTTTTTTGGACCTTAAATTTGGGCATGGAATTTTGGTATCAGAGCATAGTTGTAACTGTCATACACTAAATTTTACACCCTGTTAAGCGCTTGAGCCTAAAAATCTAGTATATTATGGGAATCACTTCTTGGTTGTGGGACCTCTGCTAACTGAAGTGAAGCCTCTAGATTCTAGGTCGGTTCCTCTTAGATAATCACCTTATTTGATCTTTTAACATGAAAGTAAAATTGGAAGGAAAATGGGTAGAAGGAGAACTGAAGGGAAATACTGAAAATCAAATTTAACCTACTAGGTGATGCACTGAAGGTAACATGAATCACAACACATTGACCAAAACTAGCATGAAATCCTAAATCTAGCATAACACAACTTGTTTAATAGGCTTGAATAATTATTTCATAGAGAGGTTTGAAATGAAAAGAGGCCATTCAAGGAAAGAGAAGATTTCACAAACACAAGCATATTCAACAAAATAGACATGGACTATGACCTGAAAACAAACATTCACTCCAGAAAATAGGCACAGAAACGAGACAAAATGACAGGGGATAGAACAATATCCACAAGATCATCTAAATCAAATCATTCACAACAGTGCACACAGATGCAGGAAGAAAGAGGGATCAAGAGATCCAAGATTTCTCTAATATCTACCTCTATATTATGCTTCAGATAAGAGAAATACAAACAAGAAGACCCAGGGATAGAGAAAATATCACAAAAAGCCTTTGCATAATCTGAAATTGAATGAGAAATTACAAACAAATGAAAACCTGAGGGCAGAGAGAATGTCGTCGAAAGTCTTGCATAAGCTAGAAAAACCCTAAGCTACGAAAGCTTCAAAATCTACTTATATATATACTCCCCTAGCACACAGGCTCAAGAGTCAATCGATTGATCAGTTAGGGAATTTTTTTTACAATAGATATTCAATAATCAATATAGAAACCCTAAAATAGTCAATTATGCTCATCAATACACTCAAAAATATCTCAGAAGATCAAATATATCTTTGAAAGCTTCTCCCATAACCATTAATTTGAGAAGAGAAGTCGGTTGATCCATCTACCCTTTCTGCAACTTGAAAGACCACGACACCACCATAAAACCCTAAGACTCAGATTTGAATATTTGAATATTTGAATACAAACAGTCATAGGTGGCACAAATTCTTGTATCAATGGCCCTAATTTGAAACTTTATTATCTTTAAAACACGACCGTTGATCTACCTTAAGCTACCTGCGAGCACATGATCGGATATGTCACATGGCATGCAGGTGCGATGCCTTAATGTTTATCCTTCTTCATATTTATGATCAAGAAATTACACCTGCCATTGGATCTTTATTACTTGTTGTGTCTTTACTACCCTTTTCAACCTGGGATCCATGACATCATCTGCGCCACATGTCACCATGGCTTGATGGCTTGAACATTATATCTTGATCTCAACTTTAAGCCTTTAAGCTGACCGCCCGATCAAACTAAACTTGATCAATCTTTACTTTATTCCTTCCAACTTTAGCCTAGATCACCATGGACACTTGTCATTTAGGCTTAATGGCTTGATGGATAGATTTTGATCAATTTTTCTTTAAGTCACTAAGCTAACTGTTGGATTAAACTTGAGTTGCATGACACATAATCTCCTCCTTACCATTGTGTTGGACCCACCATGTGACATGTGTCATTTAGGATTAATGGCTTGATTGCTATATCTCAAGCACTTTGGCTTTAAGTCATTAAGCTGACCACATGATTAAAATAAACTTGATTGATAGTTAACTTGTCTCCAACCTTAGCTGGCCCCACTAGGAACATGTGGCATCTTATCCCGCACTCTCCACTCCTAAAAGAATATACCTTGATTCTAGGCGAGAGAATGACAACCGTAAATATTTATATTTTCTTTTAATTGTGTACTCGGAACACCTTTATGTCTTGATCTTCAACCTGTGTGAGTGAGCGATGACCACACATAACCTGCAACATAGACCGCGTCGTACACTCGTGCACTAAAAGATGCTAAGTGGTTTAGCTCAGCGAGTGAGTGATAAGAATTTTTGATAACCTTGTCACTCACTTGCACACTCAATTCGACATTCCACAAGACCATTGTGACTGCACGACCACACAATGATTCATTCACTCACTCACTCACAGAGTTAAATGACTATTTAAGAAATAGAGCATGACTATATGACTAAGCATAAAAGGTGACCATTGTGGACAACTTAAAACACATGAAGAACTGTGACCTTAAGTGGAAAAGAGGTAATGAAGGATTATAATAGCCACCAAGGAGTTAGGGTTTAAGAGGATTCAAGACTTTTTGCATATGAAGGGTTCAAAACTAGACCTAGAACATGCAAAGAGCCAGGTAAAGGCCAGGAATAGTGCAGAAACATACAAGTTGGGCTCTACCCCTGTGGGAGCCTCATTTACTCCACTTGTAACCAAAATTAGATAGGTTGGGAAATTTGGGTAACATTTTTAGTGATTTCTGCTGAATGTTAGCCTACTAGACATATAAAACCAGTGGCCTTATGAGATTCCATTGGGCATGGGAGTCTGCATTTGAGCACACAAAAACAAACTGGGAAAGAAGGAGGATTGAAACTAGGAGAAGGGACAACAAACCAAAATAGGGAAAAGGCTTGTACAAGCAGAAACAACAATTAAATGCAAAGCACTTTGAGGAAAGCAGGAAAAACTAACCTACAAATTAAAAAAGAAAGAAGGAAACTTAATTACAAAAATGGACAAACCTCAAAACAAGGATTTAGGTGAAAGAAATTGATAGAAATTGGCAAGGATTCTCCTTCAAGAGTTGATAGTTTAAATGCATTAT
Source organism: Thuja plicata (assembly GCA_018584345.1). Classification (NCBI taxonomy): domain Eukaryota; kingdom Viridiplantae; phylum Streptophyta; class Pinopsida; order Cupressales; family Cupressaceae; genus Thuja; species Thuja plicata. Next base: position 2,179,544 of record MU226254.1, read on the forward strand.
TCTCCTTGCACTTAGTGGTCACAAATGGACCTCCCCAAAAGGAGTCAAACTTGGTATGTCTGCCAAGCCTGGATCTGAATTCATCCCATTTGAGGACTATATCCCCAACATTGAATCTCCTTGATCTGGCTCTCCTATCAAATCTCTTCTTGGTTTGCATCTATTGGAACTCCATGATCTACATAGATTTGTCTCGGTTCTCTTCTAACTCCATGAGTTGAGCATACCTTACCTATAGAGGGTCTCCTTCTTCAAACAAGACAAGTTGGGTGGCAAGGTCTAAATATAGTATTTCCATTGAAATGGAAAATCTATCTTCCCTACCATAGACTAGCATGTATGGAGAGTTCCTAATTATCTTCTTGGGAGTGATCCTATCCAAGCATAAGGAAGACTTTAATTTAGAGTGCCAATCTCTCTGATTTTCTTGCAGAGTCTTCTTGATTATCCTTATTAGGTTCTTGTTTGTAGACTCTGCTAAACCATTACCCTATGGGTAATTTTTGGAGCTTGTGTCCAGGTAAACACCATGTTTAATTTCCCATTCAATGACTCTTAATCCTATGAAAGAAAGTGTATTATCTAATATAACAGAGGTTGGGGTCTGAAATATGTGAATTATGTTGTCATAACGTTTGCTTCCTTTAATGCAATAGCCTCAGTCCATTTGGTGAAATAATTAGTTTTAGTGATTATCCACTTATGGTCTACACTATATGGGGGGTTAATCAGCCCTATGAAGTCAATGCCCCACTTTACAAAGGGTTGGTCTATCCTGATTGGTTGGAGAGGTAGAGCTGTAAGACTTTCTTTACTTACAAACATGGCACATTTCATGCATTTTCTTACATGATCATGACTATCCTTAAAGATAGATGGCCAATAGTAACCAGCCCTCATGATCTTGAAAGCACCAGCCCTAGGAGAAAAATGACCTCCAAAAGGTCCATCATGAAATTCATTTAGGACACCTGCTACTTGTTCTGAATCAATGCATCTTAAGATAACACCATTATGATCCTTTCTAAAAAGGAACTCATTAATAAACACAAAAGGGATAGATTGCAACCTATAATACCTTTTTTTTGCTGAATCCAAATTTGCAGGGCACCCTCCTATCCTTAAAAAATGAACCATGTTAGGAAACCAACCTGCTGCCTTGGCATGTTCTTCTATTGAATGCACAACTAAGGATGTATTCATTTTCTATTGGTATTTTGGAGTTTCATCCTCGGTGAATTGTTCACAAAGAAATCTTTCTCTAACTAGCTTGGTCACTTGGATAACAATTTCATATTCCATGACTCTAGTAATCCAACCAACTCTTTTCTTATTTAGGTCCTTAGAAATCAAGAACTCCTTGACACTTGTATGAGTAACTCTCAATTATACCTTGATATGGGTTAGTAAATGTTTGAATATCTTAAGGTTCTTTACCATAGCAGGTACATGTTTCTCTACAAAGAGTACCTCTATTCATACTCTTCCAAACCTTTGCTAAAGAAAGCAATAGGTTTCTCCAATCCTTCAGATTTTTGTTGAGTTAACATTGCAGATATGGCATCAGAGCCTCTAGAAGCATATAGAATGAAGTATTTGCTAAAATTAGGATTTAGCAAGGCAGGAGCCTCTCTTAGAGTCTCCTTGATGGCTTGGAAACTTCTCTTTCCTTCTTTGCTACAAAAAAAGACTACATTCTTCTTAAACATTTCTGTTAGAGGCTTCAAAAGATCTGCAATATTAGGCAAAAAACACCTAAAACAATTAATCCTTCTTGTGAAGGATTAAAGACTCTTCTTTTGATGTGGCAGGGGTAGCTCTAGAATAGCTTTAATCCTCTCAAGGTCCACTTTAATACCTTTCTTGGACACAATATATCCCAATAGTTTCCCTTCACGGACTCCAAACACACATTTATTGGGATTGAGGGAGATCCTAAACTCCCTACACCTTTCAAATATTTTCCTCAGATGTTTGATGTGGTCTGCTGCATGTTTAGAGTAAATAGTGATATCATGTAGGTAGACCAGTACAAACTTGTATGAGGATTTTAAAGGCCATATCCATAGCCTTTTGGAAAGTGACACCTACATTTGACAAACCAAAATGCTTCTTTTGATAAGCGATTTTGATAAGCCATGGTTCCCAACTTAGTTATAAATGCAGTCTTATTTTGATCCTCTTTATTAACTAGGATCTGATTGTATCCTAAGTATCCATCTAGGAGTGAGAAGTGTTCTGATCCAGAGACACATTGTAGATTCTGCTCCATAGATGGAAATGGATGGTGATCTTTTAGGGATGCCCTATTAAGGTCCCTAAAATCAACACATAGCCTCAGTTCCCCATTCCTTTTCCTAAAAGGAAAAAGTTTGGATACCCAACTAGTATGCTTTATGGGGTAAAGGATGCCACTCTCTATTAATTTGAGAGCCTCCTTGTGCATGAGTGGCTCAAATTTAGGGTTGGCAGGCCTTTTCTTCTATCTAAGTGGCTTGGCATTTGGCTCTAGTTCAATGGTATGTTGAGGAAGTGCTGGATTGAATCCTTTGAGATCCTCATATTTCTAGGAAAATATATCATTGAATTCCTGAAATAATTGAGTGTAATCTTGTTTCTCTGAATCAGTGTTCACCCTTCCAAGATTTAGCCTTTTACCTGGCTCTAATTCTAGATCAACATAGTGTTTTTGTTGAACTACCAAGCTATTCTTATTATTTTTTGCTTGGTTATATTTGTTGAAGATAGATTCTAGGGTGACAAGGCCTTTAGGAAACTTATTTGATTTAAGTTGTACCACTTGGTCACCATAGTTCTGCATCAATCTATCCTGATTGTGCTATGAAAAAACATCCTCTTCAAACAAGAACTATAGAATTTTCTCATCATTATCAAATGCTTGCCAATTAATATTATTATCAGGGATGGAAGGCCTAAAAATAATCTTAACATGTTGTTGATCCTTCCTTACTAAAATTTTGTTAGGAATAACAAATTGGGATCCAACAGTAGCTAATCTATCTGTATTCTGATTTAGTTTTCTAGGGATAACAATAATTTTGAAAGCATAGAAATCTTCTATAGCATCCCAAAACCTATGCTTGTAAGATTTCATTGTATCATTCTTGGTAGAACTTATCCCTCTTACTTGGATGACTATCATCTCACTGTGCCATATACCTTTAGGGTTCTGATCCCTCTCTTTTGAGCCTGCTCCAATCCATTTACCAGACTCTCATATTCAACAGTATTTCTTGTGCAAGAAAAAATGAATCTAAAAGTTGTATAGTATTTTCCACCTTTTGGGGAGACAAGCATTGCATCACCACCAGAGCCATGTATTCTTCTAGCACCATCAAAGAATAGCTTCCAAACTTCATTTCTTTGTTATTTTGATTCCTTAGTGTCTGCCTTGAAAATATTTGGCTCTACAAAACCATCCTCTTGTATCATGTTATTCCCCAAACTAGCATCCCAAATAGCATTAGCTTGGGCCTCTGAAGCTCTTTCTGACCCCCATTCATCAGGATAAACATCTAGGATGTTCTCTATCCAAGTATTTGTCTCCTTCATGATTGTAAAATCATTACTATCAAGTGTAAGACAACTTGCATTGAATACATTGGACACATAAGGCTCTATATGATGTGATGCCACTGATTCAGACTTGATAGTAATCTTGCTTTCATACCTAGTATGGAAAAGCATGTGAGACTAGTCAGAAGAAAGATAGCCTCCTATCTTGGCTGTGAATTCTCTTGATAGACATATGGCAAAGAGAGCTGGGAGATCTATGATGTAGATGTCAAGTAAGATAGAGAAATTGGGGCTTTCATGAAGGATCAAGCTTGTATCCTTGGCCACACCTATTGTGTTTACTAATGAACCATCGTTACCTTCTTTTGGAATGGTTCATATTTAAGCCCCAATTAGTCAGCTACCTTCTTGGGCATGACTAAACTAGTAGCCCCACTATCTACCATACAATTATGTACTAAATAATTTCCAATGATTAATGATACATAAAAGGGAGGTGGTTTTAGGTTCCTACCTTAATGGAATTTTCTTTGGTGTTTCTTCTTGGAATATTCTTCTCTTGGTCAAGGTTGACCAATACTAGCTTAGCAACATCATTTGTGGGTTGTTGAGGCATTGTCACTTCACCCATAGCTTTATTCAAGATCTCAGGCTACCCTCAAATAGAAAAGGAGTACCACATAGACATAGTCACATTCATCTTTTTCATATTGTATACAATATTGAAGGGCACTGCGACATGGATCTTCTAGTGTTCTTTCACCATTATGGGCTCAACCTCCTTGGGAGATTGACTCTCCACGAGTGGTATGACAAGAGGTATTTTTTGTATGGAAGGAATAGATGGATGTGATGACTCTGTAGATGTAGTATCTTTCCCTCCATCTTCTACTCGCTCCATGTCTTGGGCTCTTCTCTTGGACCAAGTATTGGCTGCAACTGAAGATTCACCATTTACTCCATTAAAATATTTCTCTTCCCAATTAAAGAGAGCAGTCTCATCAAATTGTGTATCCTGTTGGGGCACTGACCCACTAGAAGATGCCTTTGGTTGGGTGTTTAAGGCATTTTTTTCCATGAGTGCTTGTTTCACCAATCTGTTTAAGCATGTAGCCTGATTATGGGATTGATTACAGGAGAAACATCATTCATTTTCGAATGCAAGATTATTCTGACTTGGAACTATATCTTTGACAAGATTTGCAGAATTAAGAGGTGCTAGATTATAAGGTTGTAATGGACTCTGAATATAGTTCTACCTTTGACCCTGATAATTCCCTTAATATGTTGGTCTATTCTGATGATAAGATTGTCCTTGATTTTGATATTGATGGTTAGGACCCTGATTTTGGTGTTGAAAAGGTGGTCTAACCTCTTGATTCTTATTTTCAATATTGGTCAACTCTTTGGTTAGATTTTGCAGAATTTTTTTTGTTTCTTGTTGATCACTTTTCATCTCTTATTGACCACTTTTCATCTCTTGCAGTTCTTGGGAAAAGCCTGTTCTTGATTCCTCATTGCTAGAACTATCTTGAGGTGCCATGACAATTGTATGGGGGTAAATGGAGGAATTTATAGAGGAATATTGGGCTGGATATTAGGGTAGAGAGGCATGGGTGTCCTTCTGGCTATCATACCAACTTGAATTAAACTATTTTCTTCCTTAACAACTATGTCAAAAGCCTGAGGTAGTGAGGTGCCTCTCATGGATTGAATCATGATAGATATGTTTGTATTTAAACATTGCAAGAAGTATAGAAAAGCGTGGTTTGCTAAAGGCCTTACATAAATAGGGATCCTATTCCATATCTTGAGGAATTTGTTATTGAAGTCTGTTATTTGTTCTTGAGGGGCTCTTTGTATAGTAGTTAGTTGCTCTACTAGGGAAACATTATCTGACTTGTCTTCAAAGTATCTATTGAGGGAGTCTCCAATTCTGTCCCATGAATCAATGGAACCAACTGCTAAATTTATAATCCATTCTAGGGATTTACCCTTAAAAGAGGCTGCCAACAACTTAGTAGGCACATCTTCCTCAGTCACATGGTGTATATTACAAATGGTAGCCACATCTATGATGTGTTCACAAGTTGTTGTATGGCTTTCACCTGTGAAATCAGGTAGAATTTTTAGTGCTGCTAAGGGCACATCATGATGTTGAGAAAAATTTAATGGAATCCCTTGATTGAAGGGTACAAGATAAAACTATCTCGCCATATTAGGAATGATGAATTGTTGAAAAGAAACTATATGGGTTGCACTTGAACCAGGGAGTGGAGTTGAATCTTCTAGAAATTCTATGTTTAAAGATCTTCCTCTCCTAAAATGGAAAAGCAAGGGTCCCTGCTCTAAAATAGGTGGTGTAGACTATACTCTCCTTGTAGGGGATTCTCTTTGAGATGATCTCCCTTTTCTTCTTGTTGGAGGCAGCTAAAAAAATTTAGAAGGCTTTGAACTCCTTGTTTCTATCCTTCTCATAAACTTTGAATAGGACTAGATCTTCTTGTTCTTAACACCAATGGAGTCGCTAGATATGATTTGAAGAGAAACCTATTTAGGTTAGTACTATGCAATCAACATATCAAAGATAAAATAGTCTTGAAAGATGAACTTCTTTTGTGGTCCCATTAGGTGTGCCAGAATTGTCATACACTAAAATTTGCACCCTGTTAAGCATTTGAGCCTAAAAATCTAGTATAACATGGGAATCAGTTCTAGGTTGTGGGACCTCTATTAATTGAAGGGAAGCCTCTAGATGATAGGTTGGTTCCTCTTGGATAATCACCTTATTTTATCTTTTAACATGAAAGTAAACTTGGAAGGAAAAGGGGTAGAAGGAGAACTAACAGGAACTACTAAAAATAAAATTTAACCTACTAGGTGATGCAACGAAGGTAACATGAATCAAAACATAGTGATCAAAACTAGCATGAAATCCTGAATCTAGCAGAAAAAACTTCCTGAATAGACTCGCATAAGTATTTCATAGAGAGGTTTGAAATGAAAAGAGGCTATTCAAGGAAGAGAAGACTTCACAAAAAATAGCATATTTAATAGAATAAAGACACACTATGACCTGTAAACATACATTCACTCCAGAAAATAGGCACATAAATGAGACAAAATGATAGGGGATTGAACAATATCCATAAGATCATCTAAATAAAGTCATTCACAATAGCACACAAAGATGTAGGAAGAAAGAGGGCTCAATAGCTCTAAGATATCTGTAATATCAACCACTATATTATGCTTTAGATAAGATAAATATAGACAAGAAGACCCAGGGATAGAGAAAATATCACAAAAAGCCTTTGCATAATCTGAATTCCAATGAGAAATTACAAACAGATGAAAACCTGAGGGTAGAGATAATGCCGCAAATAGCCTTGCATAAGCTGAAAAACCCTAAGCTATGAAAAATTCAAAAACTACTTATATACATATTCCCCTAGCATATAGGCTCGGGAGTCAATCCATTGATCAGTTAGGGAAAAATTAGGGTTTACAATATATATTCAATAATCAATGCAGAGACCCTAAAATAGTCAATTCTTCTCATTAATGCACTCAGAAATATCTCAGAAGATTAGATATATCTTTGAAAGTCACTCCCATCACCATTGATTCGAGCAGAGAATTTGGCTAATCCATCTACCCTATCTGCAACTTGAAAGACCATGCCACTAACATGAGACCCTGAGAATTAGATTTGAACATTTGAATATTTTAATATAAACGGTCACAAGTGGCATGGATGCTTGTATTAATGACCCAGATTTGTAACTTCACTATCTTTAAAACATGACCTTTGATCTGCCTTAAGCTACCTGTAAGCACAAGATCGGATCTGCCACATGGCACACAGGCGTGATGCATTAATGGTTATCCTTCTTCATCTTTACAATCAAGACATTATGCTTGTTGTGTCTTTACTTCCCTTTTCAACCTGGGACCCATGATGTCATCTATGCCACATGTCACCATGGCATGATGGCTTGAACATCATATCTCAATCATCTCAACTTTAAGACTTTAAGCTGACCTTCTGATCAAACTAAACTTGATCGGTCTTTACTTTATTCCTTCCAACTTTAGCCTAGTCCACCATGGACATGTGTCATTTAGGCTTAATGGCTTGATGGATAGATTTTGCAAAATTTCTCTTCAAGTCATTAAGCCAACCATTGGATTAAACTTGAGTTGCACAACATATAATCACCTCCTTACCAATGAGTTGGGCCCGCCATGTGCCATGTGTCATTTAGGCTTAATGGCTTGATTTATAGATCTTGAGCACTTCAAATTTAAGTCATTAAGCCAACCACATGATCAAAATAAACTTGGTCAATAGTTAACTTGTCTCTAACCTCAGGTGGCCCCACTAGGAACATGTGGCATCTTGTCATGCACTCTCCACCTCTGAAAGAATATACCTTGATTCCGGGCGAGTGAATGACAATCGTCAATCTTCATCTTTGCTTTCAATTTCATAATCACAGAACCTTTTTGTCTTGATCTTCAACTTGTGCGAGTGAGCAATGACCACACATAACCTGCAATACAGACCGTGTCACACACTCATGCAACAAAAAATGCTAAGTGGTTTAGCTCAGCCAATGAGCAATAAACATTTCTGATAACCTCATCGCTCACTCGCTCAGTCAAATCGACATTCCACAAGATCATAGTGACTGCAAGACCACACAATGATTCATTCACTCGCTCACCCATAGAGTTAAATGAAAATTTAATAAATACAACATGACTATATGACTAAGCATAAAAGGTGACCGATGTAGACAACTTAAAACATGTGAAGAATTGCAAACTTAAGTGGCAAATAAGGTAATGAAGGATTATAACAGTCACCAAGGAGTGAGGTTTTAAGAGGATTCAAGGGTTTTTTGCATACGAATGGTTCAAAACCAGACCTAGAACATGTAGAGAGCCAAGTAAAGGCTAGGAATAGTGCAGAAACATATAAGCTAGTCTCTACCCTTGTGGGAGCCTCATTTACTCCACTTGTAACCAAAATTGGATAGGAAGGGAAATTCAGGTAACAATAACACTAGGAACCTTAAAACCACTATGTTTCAAACTTAAAACATATTTTAACAACTTTAAATATATCATTTCAAACTACAACATTTCACTCAACCTAATACCCTCCAATGTTTGTGTAGGATGCCTTCGATGGCACGGAAAGCTCGCACATGTGGATGAGGTCATAGACGTGTCCCTTCAACACAAGATCATGTAGAATAAGAAGTAGAGGGTGCTAGAGAGGAGTGGAGACATCCTCCTGAATAGCCACCCAATCTAAATGATGATGTACTTAATGCACTTCAAAACCTTATTGGGAAAGTCATGGATAGGATACCACTAGGTGGCCAATAGGCAGAACTAGGGGGAATGACCTATGAGTGCAATAGGAGCCCTCCTCCTAGGATTGTAGAGGAGAAAGATTACCTTAAGGGAGAGTCAGTGCATATTCTAGAGCCACCTCCTAAGATAGTGGCTTGAGTGGTTGAGAGAGCACCCCAAGAACTAGAGACCAGATTAGAGAACTTCTACTCCTTAAGCCACCACTTTTTTTAGGGTCTTCAGATGGGATTGAGGCTGAGGCTTGGCTCTTGAGTTTGGAGCGATACTTTGGGTCACATCCTTATGGGAGGCACATTAAAGCATAATTTTCTATTCACTTTTTGAGAGGGACTACTTCTACATGGTGGAGGCAAGAGGAATTTAATAGTAACATAGTCATTGACACCCTCTCTTGGGACACCTTTTTGGATACATTCAGGAATAGATACTTATTAGAGCATTTTAGGAAGTCTCCCATAGATTAGTTCCATGACCTCTAGTAGAGGGGTCTCATAGTTATGCAGTATGAGAGTAAGTTTCTCGAGCTATTACCTTATGTGGAATAATGAGAGACGAGAAGCTCAGAGTCAACCTTTTTTTCAAGGGTTTGAGTGCAGCTTTATCTAGCCCAGTGTGAATGGAAGCACCATTGAATCTTTGAGAAGTCATGGAAAAGGCTCTAATATCTGAGGAGGTTTAGGGAAGAGAACATGACACATGAGATCAGTCACAAAAATGAAATCCCACACCTCACTCTTTAGGCTTTCAAAAATCCCATTGGAAGGAGAACTTTAGACACTTTCCAGGGTCCTACAACCCCCTTTACCTCAGTAGTAGACACAAAAGGGACAAAGATAGAGGCCTCCTTAGGAGCATCAGGGTTGAAAGCCTAAACAATGGTAGGCATAGGTTCCTAGGAAGGACCAAAGGTCACAAACATCATCCAAACCCATAATTAGGACTCAACAATCCTCCATGGGGTGGATTTAGTGGCTCTAGTAGGAAAAGAGGGTCACAATTCACTAGACCACAGGGTATATAGATATATGAACATGGACCTTGCTACACTTGTGGTTCCATGTGACATTTTTCAAGGGATTTCCCACAGGCAGGTAGTTAGCGCACATTAGCATTATAGACCATAGTTGGGGATATGGGTAAGTCTCATAGAGTTTTTGCAGCGGTGGATAATAGCCAGAAAGAACACCAAGCTATGGTTATTTAGGCTAAAGGTATTATTAGAGGTAGCACTATTACCATTTAATTTAATTTTGGTGCCTTGGATTTATTTATTTGTATATTAGTTATGGAGCATTATAGGATAGTGGCATCTAGGAAAGAGGTTATTTGGGAGGTAGAGTTAGCCTCAGAATCTACAGTATCTGTTACCTCTTTGGTTAAGCATTGTCAAATTTAGATTGGTGATATCAATACCATAGTAGATCTCTGCATTACACCTCTTATATATTATGGTATTTTACTTGGCATGGACTATCTTTATGCCCACAGAGCCAAGTTAGATTATCATCAAAATAGAATTGAGTGCTTGGATGATGATGTAATTACTACAGTAATTTCAGGGATTCAAAGGTCAATATCCATTTGTATGATATTTGCTATGCAGATCATGTGAAAAGGGTGCTAATTATTCACCATCACTATTATTTATAGGGAAGATGAAGAGGATAAGGATGTATCCCTTGATGATCATCCTATTCTATAGGAGTTTCCAGATGTGTTTCCTTCCGAACTACCTGGTATGTCTCCCCATAGAGCATTTGACTTCCATATAGACCTCATTCTAGGAGTCACACCAATATCTAGAGAATCATATAGAATGTATCATAATGAGTTCAATGAGCTAAAGATTCAGTTAAAGGAGCTCCTAGAGAAGGGGCACATTCATCCTAGTGTCTCTCCTTGGGGTGCACCATTTATCTTGATCAATAAGAAGGATGGATCTCTTAGGTTATGTATGGATTACCGATAGTTGAATAAATTAACCATTAAGAACCAATATCCACTTCCTAAGATTGATGACTTATTTGATCAGTTACAGGGTGCCTGTGTGTTCTCCAAGATAGACCTAAAATTAGGGTACCATCAGTTGAGGATTGTGGAGAGTGATATCCATAAGAAAAATTTATGGACTAAATATGGACATTATGAGTTCATAGTTGTACCATTTGGTCTTATGAATTCTCTATATGTACTCATGAGTCTCATGAATGGGATTTTATGCACTTTCCTTGACATATTTGTGGTAGTGTTCCTTGATGACATATTGATATATTATCATGATGAGAAGGAGCATGAGGAGCACTTGAGGAAGGTATTGAAGTGTTTGAGGGATAATCAATTGTATGATAGCTTGTCAAAGTGTGCCTTCTTAAAATCAAAGGTCAGATATTTATGCCATAATATTTTAGGGTACGGGATCTTAGTGGACCCATCAAAGATTGATGCCATCATGAATTGGCCATCACCTACAAATGTAACCAAGCTTAGGAGTTTCATGGGTCTCGTAGGATATTATAGGAGTTTTTTTGAGGGATTTTCTAGAGTGGCTCATCCCATTACATCCCTTCAGGGAGAGGGAAGGAAATTTGAATGGATAGATAAGTGCAAGAGGGCCTTTCAGGAACTCAAGATAGCACTTACCAACACACCTATTCTTGTAGTTCCAGAGCCTTCAGGAGATTTTTTTTGCACAGATGCCTCCTTAGATGGTTTGGGGGTAGTATTCATGTAGGGTGGGAAAGCTATAGCCTATGATTATAGGAAACTTAAGCCTCATGAGCTCAACTACACTACCCATGACCTTGAGCTTGTAGTATTTGTGCATGCTTTAGTGAGATGGTGACACTTCCTCTTAGCACATCAATTTGAGCTTCATTTTGATCATCAGAGTTTGTGGTATATATTCACTCAGTCAAACCTTAATGCTAGGAAAATGATATGGATGGAGTTCTTATGTGAGCATGATTTTGATGTTCATTATATCAAGGGGAAGGAGAATGTAGTCGTAGGCACTTTGAGTAGGAGGCGACATGAGATTTAATCTATCCACTAACAAAGATTTGAGAGATCATATACTACATCATTTACAGGAGGATGAGTTGTATGTCAAGATTTGTGAGTTGATCTGATCATAGATACCCTTTGAGGGGAATTTCTCAGATTATTCTTTGGAGTCTGATGGACTATTACATCATAGAGGACACATTTATGTACCTTCTTCTAGGGAATTATGTGATACCATTATTCTAGAGGCCTATAGAGCCCCTTATGCAATGTATCTAGGAGTCAAGAAGATGCAGTCTAATTTGATACAACTATATCATTGGCCAGGCATGAAGCAACATGTTGTAGACTTAGTAGCTCAATGCCTTGAATTCCAGAGAGTTAAGGAAAAAAAATTTCATCCTAGAGGACTTCTTCAGCCTCATGAGGTACCCAAGTGGAAGTGGGATTTTATATCTATGGAATTTATTATCTTTCTTCCTATGTCATCTTGCCACCATGATGCCATAATGGTGACATTGAAAAGTTCACCAAAGTTGCCCACTTTTCACCCATTCATACTACCTTTATAGGGCCAGCTGTAACACATGTATTCTTGAGAGACATCGTTAGACTTCATGGCATTCCTCATAAGATCATCTCTGACAGAGATTCAATCTTTACATCATCATTCTGGAGAGAGTTTCAGGAAGCTTTAGGTACCAGGTTCAATTTTAGAACAACTTATCACCCTGAGAAAGATGCTCAGACAGAGAGGGTCAATCAGGTGTTAGAGAATATGATTCACATGTATGTTATGGACCACTAGGTCAAGTGGGATGAGTACCTTCATTTAGTTGATTTTTTCTATAATAATGAGTATTATACATCTCTAGATATGCCACCTTATCAGGCTTTGTATGGTAGACCTTGCAGGATACCATTGAGTTGGGATAGGATTGAGGATAGGGTAGTTGTTGGACCATAGTTATTCTAGGAGATGGAGCAGAAGGTAGCCTTGATCAGGCAGTGTCTTAGAGAGGCACATGATACATAGAATAAGTATGCAGATACGAAGAGGATTGATCAGGTTTACATGGTTGGTGATAAATTTTTCTTGAGAGTGTGGTCGCATAAGAGTCCAATCCATTTTGGAAAGGGCTCTAAGCTCGCACCTCACATTTTTGGACCATTTGAGATCATAGAGAGGATAGGACCAGTTTCTTACCATCTAGCTTTTCCACCTATCCTATCACGCATCCACAATGTGTTTCATGTTTCTATTTTTAGGAAATATATTTATGATGAGTCTCATGTTATAGATTGGGATGCCTTACATGTGGATTTGGATGGGCAGCTAGCTTTTGAGGCCATTCACATTTTGGCATGCTGGACATTGGCTCTTTGAGGCCAAGAGATGGACCAGGTTAGGATCCAGTGGGATTGCTATGATGAGGTTAAAACATCATGAGAGGATGGAACATAGATGAGAGCATGGTGTTATCATCTTTTTGATGAAATCTAGGTGGAATTTCATGCCTAGGGGGGAGGATGTGGGGCCTCACCCCAAGCCCGTCATAGATTTTCAGTTTCTACTTATGATAGATTTAGTATTTGATACTTTTCTTTGATGCACTATGGATTTATACACCTTATGTCATGAATTTTATCACTTTAGAGTTTAGTTGCACATTATCTTATGATTTTGATGATGACTATTTCATGATACAATTATGAATTGCATTAATGGTTATTTTGATTTAATGAATGCTATGTATTATATATGCTTATGTGATTAATTAGGAGTTGGTGACCTGGATTCAATAATGATGCAATGTGATTTCTACTATGAATTGAAAGTTAGATGCATAAATGTTGTTTAGTGTGTATATGATTTCATGACTAAAATAGCTAAATTTATTATGTTATGTGAATTCCAAACTAGTTATATGATGATGAAGGTGTTGGTGCTCAAAAATGCTAGATCATTTTGAGGCCAACTGACAGGCACAAATAAATGCCTCTGCAATTCTGACTCGATCGAGCCAAGGCTGGTAGGCCTGAAAGGTGATTCCTAACTGCACAGGCATGTGCACAAACAAAAGCAAATCCTCCAAAGGGGTTAATAATCCTTGGAGGATAATAACTTGATCTCTTAACTGCTAAATAGTTTTGATATCTAAACTGAAGCCTAAAAATACTATTAAAACCTAATTGAATGTTTTGTAAAGGAGAAATCAGATATGTATGCAAATTACAGAAAGAACAAATAACAATTTTCAAATGACAAATAGACCAGTGCCTGATACCGAATTAGGAATAGAGTCAGTTATATCAATCTTACGTATAAACGGAGATGGTTTTAAGATAACTCACTCCTATAAAGTGAGACCATCATCCTATAGGATTCCAATTAAAACAAATATTTAAACAACTTATACAATTAGCCCTATGGTTTTTTAACTCAAATTAAGAGCCCAAAAGGAACAGTAACAGGTTCTCAAACTATGCTACCGATATTCAAATTGCATAAACTAATTATAAATAAAAGTATCAAATGGATAACACAGTAGGATACCCTGGTTCACAAAGTAATCCGAAAAACTAATTGAACATTAAAACTATATTAACTTTTAAAGTATAAGCACTTATCTAATACTTGCACTTGGAAATTTGTACATAAGTTCAAATCTATATTTTGGAAGAGAGTTTTCAATTTTTTTTGTCATCAATCATCGTATTGTAATTTTTTGAGTTTATTTTGACTCAATATTTATACATCATTCAAAGGTTTTTTGTGAAAATACATACCTTTTCACAAAAACCTAATCCTAGCAACTAATCCCTAAAAATACATTAAACCATAACAATGGTTGTTAAGAAAAATATTCCTTGTACAAATAAATTTAGTGATCTTAAGTGTTCCGTGCATAATAACTCGATATTCAATTACCTGCATGAAAACACCAAAGATTAGATAATCAAAATAAAATTTGTTGCTTTCATACTATATGAGGCTCTCTCAAAATCATAATTATTTATTTATTAATTAAGAATTAATCAAAAATAATTCCATGCCAATTTTAATACATGCATTTGATAAACAATGTGAGGAATAAAAATTTAACATTATGTTCTATATCATCCTCATAGATTATCAAAAATATAAGGAATCGCTTTGATTATTAAATCATAAAAGACTTTAATAATAAAAACATTATATTTAGAAATATTCTTTTATCATAATGCATTTATTAAAGAAAGTAATCCATAGAGCAATGTAAAATTCAAAATAGAAATATCTTGAAAATATTAGGGAAAAGGTTTTATGATCCATTTAATGAAAATAAACTTTAACCTTAAAGATCAAATCAATCCACTTAGGACTAACATATTAAATTTACAAAATAATTACCCTAATGCTACAAAATATTTCTAATATAAAATAATATTACAACCATAAAGATATATGTAATTAAGGGAATTTTAAAAGAACTCACTTAAAAGCAACCCTAAAACATACATATTAAAAATCAGCTAATTCATACAAATAGTAAGGTAAAATTATTAACACCCTAAAATTAAAATGAAAAAGTAAGGAAAAGTTACTCTTTAGGGATTTGCAACTAAAGAATAAATGGCAAACCCTAAATAGTCACATATACAAAAAGAAACATTTACATTACACATCACTAAATTTCAATAAAAGTACAATAAAAACCTTTTCACCCCTTTTTTTGGTAAAATATTAATGTTAAAAATACATTAGGTGAAAATGTCAAATTGCATTTAAGGATATGAAAAAGAAAATGAATTAACATTAAAATATACAAAAACCCTAAACAAATTAATAATCATCAAATTTAACCTTTATTTCATCATATAGTTTTGCTTTTAGGGTTTTGGGGGTAATTCAAAATTAAAAAATAAAATAAAAATGAGTAACTATGACACACATAATTCCTATCTCATAAACAAAATTTATTTTAACATTTATTTCACATGAGATAAGAATATCTTTAATTTATACATTTATTTACATACATACTCTTGAAGAATAATATAGAGCAATTGGTAGGGGTAGGGTCGGGTAGTTAGGTAAAAAAAAGGAATGGGTCGAGAGGTTGAGTGTTCAACTCCCTCTCCCCATTCTTTTTTATAAAAATGGAAGAACACATAAATTCATAATCAAATTCATAATTTAATTTAATTTTTAATTAGGGAAGAAATTACTCCCTGTGTAAGAGTTTGCACTTTATTTCTCACCTGCACATAAAACAAAGATAAATAAGTATCTTCTCCTAACCCTCTCGAAGAAAAAAAATAGACTAATTGGTTAGGGGGTAGGAGGGTAGATAGGTAGGAAAAAAGGTTGGCTTGAGAGGTCAAGTGTTCAACTCCCGATCGCCACCTTTTTACTTAACTACTTTATTTATTATTTTTATAATTATTTTATTTCAAAATATAAATGCATTAAATTTTTTGAAAATAAGATAGGGACATGCATACACGCCTTTTTATCATTTTAATTATTAACATAGGGAAATTATATAAAATATGAAAAATGTATACTATACTTCCCTGATGTCTCGTTCCTTTTGAACTTGAAATTTTTAGTGTCAACAGAAGGTGTGTTGTAAAAGTTTGAATGATGATTATTTCATATATGCTATATATTATAATTCCTTGGACTAATGATATTTTGATTTAGTGTGCAGGGAATATTACCATGGTAATAAATCGCAGAACCATGTTGAGGCCTATGTAAATTCACTGCAAGACAAGGTTGCACCTAATGAGAGGAAAAACCTCGTTGTAGTGTGATTGTTTCATAATCATGTGTGCTTTAATGTTCCTAATTTCAAATTTTTAATTGTAATTTTAATTATGTGAATGCTCAAGCGGAAATGTCATGTGTCTTCTGAAGTGTAAAATGTGTGGTGTCACTTGACACTTGTAATGTGTACATGTGGAAAAGTAATTTCCACTTGAGGATTGGTTGTCCAGCAACCTAGGTAAGTACCATATAGAATTCCCATATGAACCTCTTGGTTAAAGAGCTTGAGGTATGGTCAATTCATTTGAATTTCATGGGTAAGCTTTAATTAGGTTTTTGGGAGGTCAAGAAGGAACCTAGGGTTGAGTTTGGGCCATTTTTAGGAATCCCACTTGGTAGACCTATGGGTAAGGGTGATTTCTAACCCTAGGAAAACTAATATTTGACCAAAAGACCCTTCCAAAAGTTGGGATTTCAAGATGGCCGAAAATCAAATTTTGGAAGCATGGTCTTGGTTAGAAAACCCTTCCATTTGTATGCAAAGACTTTTTCCACTTTTTGATTTACCTTTTCAGTGATCCATTTTTAGTAACCTTGTAAGAGACTTAGGGAATACCAACCAATAGGAGACTTACCTTTTTCCAAGAGAGTTGTAGAGGCCTTTTAAGTGGAGACCCTCCTTTGTTGGGAGTTTGAAAACCCACTCTCTATCTTAGATATTTTGCTAGAGTTAGGGAAGCTTTGGGGAAAGGGGGGATTGGAAAAAAAGGATCTCTACTCAACATACTTACCATAAGCTTTAGACTTAGTTTTGTGGCTCTTTCTCAATTTTATTTTGCTCATAATGTGATATGTGAAATTTGTGATGTATGTAATGTAACTTGAATTTGTGTAGTAATGTAAATCTTGTGTGTTTTCTATTGTAGTATTGTGGTTTTTTTTTGTAATGTGTTGCATATTTATCTTGTGCATGGAACTCTCAAGGTCCACTCACCCTTGGGAGGGAATATTAGCCTCGGGTGTGAAGGGTTTTAGGACAACCCATCGGTGTAGAGTCTCTTCTCAAGAAGGAGAGGGAGAAAACATGGAGTATGGGCTCCATGAAGCCATTTCTTGTTGGAATTTGGGGGTCATAAGGGTATAGCTATGGATTATTCCCTTGGGGGTCATAAGGGTTGAGCATGCATTAAGGGAGAGGTGCTTTGAAGTGCTTATTTGAAAGCCTTATGAAAGATTATTTTTACATTTTGTTTGGATTTCTCCCCATAGGGTACTTGGTCCACCTTCACCCCATTTTTAGGGTCATTGTGAGACCCTTTATGAAACCCTTGGTTAAGAGTCTTGTTGACATTTTTTTGTTTGGCGTTTTATGTTATGAATGTGTGTACTTGGTTCCCCAAGATTGGGGGTGGACTCTTAGAAACCTAGGCTAGGAGGTGAGCATCCCATGGTCAAGCTCAAAACTTTTATTGTAGGTTCTTGGTTTCATCATGTACTCTTGAATAAATGAAGAAAAATGCTTAGAATAGGAAGGATTCTTGCATTCCACTATTTCTATTTGTGATAGCCAATGTGGCTAATATTTCTTGTAATTGTTTTTTTATAGTGGAAAGAAAGTATTGTATGTTTCATGCAATGAAGTAAATGAAGACCTTTAAAAGTTATATTTAGAAATTTCAATGTATTTGTAAAATAGAAAAGTAGTGAGACAATGAGCTTTCTTGTGCTATTCATCTATGTTATTTTGTGAAAGATAAATGGAAAAAGTTTTCCTCATATTTTAATCTCCATGTACAAGAGTCTTCTTTGAACAAAAATATAAAAATGCATGAATGGATTCAATTCTAGATTTTAAAAATAGGTAGATTTTCCAATGGAAATAAAGAAATGCTCATAACACATATATAAATATATACAGATTTATTTAACTTACTATTATGTTATAACGTTTAAAAGCTTCCAAAATATTTACATTCGTTTATCAATTCTATACTATTCTATTTTATTATTAAATGCTTTCAAAAGTAAGTCCATATATGTATTCTTTTATGTAATTATTAAAAGCTCCCATTATAAAGATGTGTATATATTTTTATGCTTAATTTTCTATTTTAAAATACTTAATTCTTTAAATGTTTATGCTAATAGAGTTAGTAAACTGTATATATACATATATATGTATATTATAAATACATATGTATATTATATATTATACAATATAAAAGACACACACACACACACACACACACACACACACACACACACACACACACACACACACATATATATATATATTAAAAAAATACTGTGATTGAAAGAAAAACACGCAGCTTAAAAACAAATTTGAATGCATGTTTTATCTAGGTGGCGGTGGGGAAGCCCTTTCCCTTCACCACCATCGCCAATGCTTAAGAGAAGGTACTAAGGGAGGGGTTTGGTTCCCCCCCATGGCAGCCACGACTCCATGTGGCCACCACAACCACAATTGTAAGGCTCTAGTCTTTGGTGAGGCGCAACGGTCATGTCTCACCACAGCAGCCGAGCCCGCCCCACTCAAAACCTCAGTGCCTCTTTAATAAAAAAATGTAGCCCTGTACTAACATGACTTAAACTCGTAGCCCCTGCCCTTTCTATATATATATATATATATATATACACACACACACACATACATATATATACACATACATACATATATATATAGATACATATATATATATATATATATATATACA
>MU226254.1:2219075-2230168 GCA_018584345.1 Thuja plicata
TGATATCGGGCATCTCTATGCTACCTTCTATGACCAAACCTAGTGTATTTTTTCAAATGGTATCTGGCATCTCATGCTATCTTCATGATCAAAATTTTTGATACTCCTTGGGATGTATCTCAATATAAAAAGGATCTTTAAATCATGCTCAGCTAAGAGAATTTTTGAATCAATGGTTAAACTAAAATAGTAAATGATCTGTTCACATATACAACTTGTACTTGCAGATTTTCAGATCTATTGTAAGCTCATTAAACCATTCTGATCAATATATATTTTCAATACCTTTGCTCCACTTCTTTCTTCTCGATGATGTTGTGCTTCTCTGTTGCTTGGTGTTCACAGAAATCTTTAGCTCTTTCCTCGGCTTGATTGATCAAGACTGTATGAAGTTGTTCATCAATTTTTCTTTAGCATCCTCTTTCTCATTCACTTTCCTTAATTCATAATGAATTAAGTTGTCTCTTTATAGACATGATATGATCATTTCTCTCTTCTTGATTTTCTTGTTCTTGGTTTGATCTGCAATCTTAGCCAATCTTGATTGAAAGCATAACTCCTATTTTATCTCATAGAAATCTTCTTTCCAACTGGATAAAACAACTTTAAATCTTTTACTTATCTCTGGCTTTAACTTGTCAATTAAAACAATGTCAACAACCAATTAATTTTTTCTTTAGCTCTGCCAGCTAAGTCTTTTGTCATTTTTGAACTCCAATTAATTTCGGTATTTTAAATCTTTGATAGCTTTAGTCAACACTTCAGTTCTCCATTGGTTAACACTATAATTCTAGCCATCTATAATGCTTTTGATTCTTCTCATCGATAATTTTTGTTGGTTTCTTTGCTCAGGCATCACTGTGACTTTGTTCTTAGTTTTCTCTATCCTTCGATTTCCACTAGCCATCGGTGTTTGAAGTCACTTAGTGAATACTAGTCTTATATGCATTACTAAAAGAATAATCTTTATCTCTATTATTCTCTGAAGTCTTTTACATTTTGAATATAACTAATTAGATTATATCAAGTTGACATCAATGACAATACAATCCATTAACTGATTTAACGTCTTGCATTATATTTCTGCATTTCGGTGATCAACTTAACATCTTCAAACATTTAATGAGTACATGTCATCAATCTCTCCCTTTGGCATTGATGGCAATATACTACATTATCACACTATATTATTACTAATACAATACGAAATATAACTATTTCATCAATGTCTCCTATTGTAACTATTACAAATGTCTGGCTCTCGGTAAGCTCAAATAGCTTAGATTTGTTTCTTGCAGAGTGGGTTCTTCAATCTTCAATCCCTTCACTGGATAGATGTAGAAGCTTCTATCTTTGTTTCTGATATGTGCTCTTCCTTGACTCTTCTTCTCTTTGAACATCTCTTTTTGCTTTGACAACAATCTCTCCCTTAGTATGTACTCTCTCCCTTTTCTACTTCTCTCCCTTAGATGGATATTTCATATGTAATCAATCTCTCTAGATATTGATTAACTCTTTCTTTGAATTCTTAGGAACTTCTCTCCATGGATAATGATATAATATCTTCTCTGATAATGAGATAATCTCTCCCTTAAAATAATAAGAATCTCTCCCTTTTGATAATGATAATAATCTCTCCCTTTGACAACAATGCTAAAACAATTCTTCCATATCATCTTCCATCCTTTTTATAATATACTCCTTGAATTTACCTATCCATCAACAATACTTTATCTTTGGTGTTTGGTGTAGGTTTGTACCTTACTACGTACAGATGTATCTGATGTTTTTCATCTCGGTGCTTGCATCAACATGAATGATCTTCTTATTTGGTGTATAGGCTAAAGCAGCCTCCTAGTCATCTTACTGACCAATAGACATGGGTTGTACCCCTAGTCTTTTTCTTAGGTACTCAAATGTATCTTTTGGCAATGGCTTGGTAAATATGTTAGCTAGTTGTTCCTTTGATTGAACATATTCTAGTATCATCTCCTTTGCTTGAAATTATTCTCTTAGATAGTGATACTTGATAGCAATATGCTTAGTCTTAGCATGCATGACTGGATTCTTAGAAATGTTAATTTCACTGGTATTATCACAATAGATAATCACTGGTTCAAGAATCTTCATATTCATACCTTCCAGTAAATGTTTGATCCAGGAAATGTTGGAGCAATTTGTAGCAGCAACCACATATTATGCTTCTATAGTAGACTGATAGATGCATCCTTGCTTCTTGTTGATCGATGTGACAAGTCTGTCGCCCATGAAGAATACTCCTCTAGTTGTGCTCTTTCGGTCATCAATGTTTCCAGCCCAATCAACATTTGTATAGAATTGTAGCTCAAATTTTCCTTCTCTTTTATACCATAAGCCATACTCCTCAGTTTTCTTTAGATATCTCATAATTCTCTTGAGTACAGAAGTCATATGTGATTCTTTGGAATTATTAGAGAATCTTGCAACTATTCCAACTGCATGTGCAATACTTGGTCTAGTATGAACAACATACATTAGTTTTCAAATCATTGATCTATATAAGGTATGATTTACCTCATTTGACTTATCTTCCTTTGTCATCTTATATCTGGTAGCCATAGGTGTTCCAACTAGTTTGGAATCTTCCATCTTGAATATCTTCAGCACTTCCTTGATGTATTTGGACTGAGTGATATATACGCCTGCATCTTGTTGAATAATTTGTAGACCAAGAAATAATTTGATCTCCCCAAACATAGACATTTCAAACTCTTTGCTCATTTCATTAGAAAAGGATTTGCATAACATTTCATTTCCCCCAAAAATGCTATCATCAACAAATATTTCAGCAATCAGAATATTACCACCGGTATCTTCTTTTAAGTACAGATTTCTATTTTCACTTGTTCTTACAAATTCAATGCTAATGAGATAGGAGTGAAATCTTTCATACTAGGCTCTCGGTTCTTGTTTCAATCCATACAAGGATTTATGTAGTCTACATACCATGTTTTTCTTGTCCGGATCAACAAACCCTTCTGGTTGTTGAATGTATACTTCTTCTTCAAGTATTCCATTTAGGAATGCATATTTGACATCCATCTGGTATACCTTGAATCCTTTGAATATAGCATAAGAAAGAAGAATTCTAACTCCTTCTAGTCTAGAAATGGGTGCAAAGGTTTCTCTATAATCAATACCTTCTTCTTGTGCATGCCCCTTGCATACTGATCTTGCTTTATTTCTTGTGACTTCTCCATTCTTATTCAACTTATTTTTGAATATCCATTTGGTACCGATGACATTCTTTTCATCTAGTCTTAGTAATAGTGTCCATGTATTGTTCTTCTCAATATGTTCTATTTCTTCATTCATAGCACCGACCCATTCCTCATTTTCAAGTGCATTATTAATAGATTTAGGCTCAAAATCATAAAGTAAACGTCTAGTGTTTAGTGACTTACTTCTTGTTCTCATTCTAGCCTTCTTGTCTTTTATGATCTGATTTTGTGGATAATGTCTTCAGACATACTTGGCAATTTTTGGTTCAGCTCTTTGTCCATCATTTTTATCATTTTCTTAACCTTCGTTCTGATCTCCATTGCTCGGTACATCATCTTGAGTATTATCCTAATTTTCGGTAAATGCAGCCTGATGCTCGATTGCAATGTTCTATTGCTTTGGAGTGATACATAGTTTCTTGGGTAGAATGTCAAGTTCTTTGGTGTAAATAAACCTATTGTATTCTTCTGGTTCTTTTCTCCTTTCCTTATCATTCTTTTCTACAAATTCATCTATTCTTACATTTTCACTTTCAATGATCTTGTTGGATGACTTGTTAAGACATTTATAAGCCTTAATTTTGATGGAATACCCTAGAAAGACACCTTCATCACTTTTGGAGTCAAGCTTTCCATTTCTATCATCTTTCAAAATATAACATTGACTACCAAAAATTTTGAAGTTACTTACATTGGGTGTGTAACCATACCAAAGCTCATAGGGTGTCTTCTTTGTGTCCTTCTTTCAATTGTACTATGTTCAATGTGTAGACATCAGTACTGAAAGATTCCCTCTAGAAAGTTTGAGTGATGCTTTTCTCAATCATCAATGTTCTTGTACATTCAAAAATTGATCTATTTCTCCTCTTAGTAATTCCATTTTGTTGTGGTGTTCTCAGTGAAGAAACCTGTCTTTTAATTCCATGCTCATTATAGAAATTAGTGAATTCATCTGAAATAAACTCCCCTCCTCTATCTGACCTTAATCATTTCAAATTCTTTTCACTTTTTTTTTCAACCATAGACTTATAACATTCAAACATCTTGAATGCTTTTGATTTATCTTTTAAGAACATAACTGTCATCATTCAAGAATAATCATCAACAAAGAGAATGAAATACCTATCTCCATAGTAACTCTTTTTCCTCATGGGTCCATATTGATCAGTATGGACTAATTCTATAATTGCATTAGATGTATGGGTTTTACTCTTGAAACTAGAATTTTTCATCTTACCTTTTTGACAGTTCTTGCACATGATATGCTCAGGCTTTGACATGCTCGATAAGCCTCTGAATTTTATTTTATTGCTTATCTTTATCATGTTGTCAAAATTCACATGACACAATATTTTGTGCCACAACCATATGTCTTTGTTTCTAGCCATTAAACAAGTGGTGTTAATGTCATCAAGGTAGAAAAGGTTACCTTATGTCTGCTCACCAGTTCCGATCAACCTTCCTGATTCATTGAAGATCTTTTCCTTCTTATTCTTAAATGCTACTTAGTGACCTGTAATGTTTAGTTGTGAAACACTTAATAGATTATAATTTAGTCCTTTTACCCAATAAGAATTTTCACATTTGATCAGGTTATTCAACATTATGGTTCCTTTACCTTCAACTAGACAACGTGTGTCATTACCCATTCTTACTGAACCACCATTATAGTATTCAAAAGTTTCAAAAAATTTCTTATCACCGATCATGTGGTGAGTGCAGCCACTATCTATGATCTAGACATCATTCTTACTAACCTTAGATATGAGTGCAGTTTCTACATACCTTTCTTCTTCTTTTTTTAAATCATCCTTCATGGCTACAAATACCATCTCAATGTCTTCTTCAGATTCAGTGTCAGTATCATCAACTCTATTCTCAGCTAGGTAACAAGCTTTCTTTCCTTTTTCCTTGTAGTCTCGAGTATCTCTTCTTTTAGTTTGTCAGTTGCTTCAGTAATCTATGTTATCACCTCGGTCAAACTTGTTTTCATATGTTCTATCATTACTTCTGCCATGTTTTCTTCTATTAGGACATCTTGCAGTAAAGTGTCCTACCTCTTTACAATTAAAATACACAAGTAATAATTTACCTTTGTATCTACCTTTTCCTCTCTGAATTATTCTTTCCATTAGTTCTTCAATCTCATCAAGTCCTTGATCCTCATTATCACTTTCACTATCATTTATAATAGTGTGTCTATGAATTGACTTACTTATTTTCAAAGAGGATTTGAATACAGTTTCTATAGATGGTAAGACACTATTATCAAAGTTATTCATCTCAAATGAAATCATTCTACCAATCAAACTATCTAGAGTAACTATATTGTTTGCAACTGTTCTCATTTCTTGAATAACAGATACTCTAATAGCATATACATGAAGTAAGGTTCTTAATATTTTACTTACCATTGTGTCCTCTTCAAGTACACCTCCAATCCTTGGATAGCATTGACTACCTCTTTCATTATGCATCTATACTCGGTGATATTTTCTCCTCCTTTCATACTTAGGTCATCAAACCTCCCTCTTAGACTTTCTTCCTTGGCTCTTAGTACATTAGCATCTCCTCCATGTACTAGCTTCAACTTATCCCACATTTTCTTTGCAGAGGTGCAAGTTTTGACATCTTCAAAATTAGCATCAGAGAGTGAGGAAGCAATTTCTATCATCATGCAATTATGCTCATGATTTTCTCTCAATTTCTCAAGAGTATGAGGACCTGTATGCAAGACATATTCAGTATCAAGGTGTTGAGTAACATCATTACCAATACCTGATAGGTGGAGTCTTATTCTTCTTTTCCATGATGCAAAGTTTTCTTTATTCAACTTGGGCACATCTCATTTGTTCATCTTGTGATCTTTTTCTTGATTTTTTAAGCTCCCTTTATAAGCACACAAGCTCTCATACCAATTGTTAGAAATAAATGAGAGGGGGGGTGAATCACTGACCTCAAAATATTCCAATTAATCAACCAAAAAACTTAGTACCATAATATTAAGCCTCTAGTTATCTTCACTCCTACAAGATGAATGCATTCAAATAATCATATCAAATAACTACTACTCAGAGTTATCTTTTAAACCTTATTCTTTATGTTTACCAAATAGCATTCTTTCATTTACCGAAAAATAGTAAATTTCTTAATGTATACCAATCAATCCAGATTAGTTATGTGTAACACTCTTCTGAAGTGAGATCGGTGAAGAACCAACACTGTTAAAGGTTACAAACACACTGTTAGGTGTGACCATGTTAGAGGATTTAAAAGATTAGTTTGTCACTTGATATCAGGCATCTCTATGCTACCTTTTATGACCAAACCCAGTGTAGTTTTTCAAATAGGTATATGGCATCTCATGCTACCTTTATGATCAAAATTTTTGATACTCCTTGGGATGTATCTCAATATAGAAAGGATCTTTAAATCTTGCTCAGTTAAGAGACTTTCTGAATCAATGGTTAAATTAAAATAGTAAATGATCTGTTCACATATACAACTTACACTTGTAGATTTTCAGATCTATTGTAAGCTCATTAAACCATTCTGATCAATATATCTTTTCAATACCTTTGCTCCACTTTTTTCTGCTCAATGATGTTGTGCTTCTCTGTTGCTCGGTGTCTGAAAAAATCTTTAGCTCTTTCCTTAGCTTGATTGATCAGGACTGTATGAATTTTTTCTTCATCAGTTTCTCTTCAACATCCTCTTTTTCATTCACTCCCCCTAATTCATAATGAATTAAGTTGTCTCTTTATAGACATGATATCACCATTTCTCTCTTCTTGATTTTCTTGTTCTTGGTGTGATCCACAATCTTAGCCAATCCTGATTTAAAGCATAACTCATATTTTATCTCGTAGAAATATTCTTGCCAACTGGATAAAATAGCTTTAAATATTTTACTTATCTCTGGATTTAACTTGTCAATTAAAACAATGTCAACAACCAGTTAAGTTTATCTTTATCTCTTCCAGCTAAGTCTTTTGTCATTTCTGAACTCTAGTTAACTTCAGTGTTTTAAATCTTTGGTAGCTTCAGTCAACACTTCAGTTCTCATCGGGCTTCTCTGTCGGTTAACATTGTAATTCTATTCGTCAGTAATGCTTTTGATTATTCTTGTCAATAATGCTTGTCAGTTTCTTTTCTCGGGCATCAATGTGACTTTTATCTTGGTTTTATCTGTCCGTCAGTTTCCACTAGCCATCGGTGTTTGCAGTCACTTAGAAAATGCTGGTCTTTTATGCATTATTGAAAGCATAATCTTTATCTCTAATTCTCTAAAGTCTTTGACATTTTGAATATAACCGATTAGATTATATCAAGTTGACATCAATGACAATACAATCCATTAACTGATTTAATGTCTTCCATTATCTTTTTGCATTTTGGTGATCAACTTAACATCTTCAAACATTTAATCAACTACATGTCATCAGAGAGGTAAGTTAATTACTTCCTATATTTTGTTCATGGAAGTAACAAAGCCTCCAATACAGATTCCAAAGGAAGCAATGGATATTAAAATTAAATTCCCTAATTTCTTTAGAGTTGATCCTAGACACTGAAAAAGTGTTGAGAGGGTAGGAATTCCCAACAAAATCAATTTATGGGAAGATAAAAAGGGGATTTATTTCATCAAGATAAATATGATTTCTATATTTAAGGTCAATCTCTATTTCCCCCCATTCTGTATCCACAGTCAAAGGACTTTGAGGAACCCCTAAATCCCCTCACCCTACCAATATCTTCAATTTGTTTGTGGGTACCTTGATCTTCATAAAGAATACTTTGATTCCATACTCCATTTTTTGTCTTGACCTCAAAGGAAGAGGATAGAGCTTTGTCCGCCAACATTAATAAATAGATCTTGACAAGGAGAGTTTCTTCCACCAATGTGATGCCTTCTTTTAAGAAAATTCCCAGTAAGTTCCCAATAGACTCTAATATGGAAATATCCCTATATTCTAGAGTAATATTATGTAGTTGAATCCAAAAGGGGATAAACTTAGTGTTGGCTTCTTTAGTAGAAAAATTAGGGGACCAAGGTTGATCAGGATGGAAATGGGAAATACTGAAATCTATGTTTTTCAATATTTGTATGTCTTAGTAAACTGCATTTTTGAAGGTCTTTGGGGCATTTCTGGGAAGATCTTGTATACTTCCCAATTTTGGGTCTACAAATTTTGATTATCTTTCCAACGAAGTAAACGGTTTGCAAATCAGACCTAGGACTTGAAAGTTATGCCTTCTCCAAGTAGGCCTAAATTTGTATTTAGTTTTTTTTTTAAATTTTGGTAGTTTTAATAAGTTTATTTGTAATAAGCATTGTGGTGACTCTTCATTTCATTTCCAAGGTATTATAGTGACCCTTGGGATCCATCATATTTGTATAAACTCAAATTTTGAATAGAATAGATCACTTTTTGGCTTGCAATTCTGTTGTTAGTCTTCTGGTTTTTATATTGAGATTGACAATACCGCAGGTATCACACCAGGTATTGTAATTTGATTCATAATCAGATCAAAGGTTGCATGTGAATTCCAAAATTTCTATAAAACTAACCTTTACATTTAAAAATCCTATCTTTAGATTCTTTTGAATAAACAAAAACATAAATAATTCTCGGGCATCATCCAAAAAAGAAACCTCCATAAACTTTCCTCATTCTTCTCTAACCCAACTTCTCAAATCATGAAAATAAATAGATATTTTCTAGAACTTACATATTATTGCACGACTATGAAGTAGCTCTATTCTGGATTTTAACGATGAATCTGTAATCTTTAATATTATTTTCATGATTTTTCTTTCTCTGTAGATCATTCCTCTTCTTAGTGTTCTTTGAGGTTTTTGATAGCTATGAAGAGCTCCCCTCCATTGGAACCCTTACCTAAGAACTATTCCTTTTTGTAGAAATCCTTGAATTTTGAAGTGGCCTACCTTCCACTACTACTCTTGATGTTAAATCTTCTTGAATGTTCTGAGCAATAGAAAGAACCTTGAGGTTATTTTACTTCTTTGCCTTGCATATCTTCCTAAACTTTCCTTTATTTCCCTCATACCCACTCTTTCATGAAAATTTTTTCTTTTGTGAGTAAATAATTTTATTCACCCTCCAATATTTAGATCCATACCATACAGGATTTAGATTTTGTTGAGAAAACCATTCATTAACCTTGTTTCTTCAATAACCATATGATTTCCTCTCCCTACCATTCTAATTAGTTATTTTGAATTCATGCCCCTTCCTGGATCCCATATAGCCCAATCTATAAAGGGATTGTCTCTTTCTTGTAGCATTGTAGAGATATTTTCCAATAGATACTTCTAGAAAGTTTCCCCATTGAAAATTTTCCTTGGGTTACCAGTGAAGGATTTTACATTCTTCCATCATCTCATCTCCCTACTATTAAATGTTCTTTGGTTCCTAGTTCCAACTAAATTTCCTGCCCACCATGTTCTGTGTCACTCGAATGGCTCCTTCCAAAATCCCAATGGATCTCTCCTCTAGTGTAATGGCTCTCTCTAGTTACACATGATCTCCCTCTCACAAGGAAATTTCAGCCTCATTCAGAATGCCTAAGAGAAAAAACTAATTAACCTAGGCTATTCATGTTTCTACAAATACATTATTTCTTATAGAAATTTAGAAGATCTTTCTAAAAAACTCTATATTTATAAATATATGAATCACATCATCCTACTACCAAATATCTTTCACAAAAATTAAACATCTATAATAATTTATCAAAATTTAAGAAAATCTACTTACACTCAATCTAAGATTTATGTAAATTTAGAATAGAATTTAAAAAATTGTTGTTATATTTCATTATATTCCTTTTATAAACTTAATTTTAATTTAGAATATGATTTGTAAATATTTTTTCATTACATTTTTTTTGTAAATTTAATTTTTATTATTTGTCCATCTCATGTCAATAATGAATAGCTTGTGCAACTATTATTTTAATCATCATTAACAAAACAAATAAAACCTCTTCAAATCTATGTTTTCTAATATTTGATTCAAATTCAATTTCCTTTGAAGCTCTAGAATATTCATGCATTGTATTTGAAGCTACAACCTGGTGGAACCTAAAAAAATTGGTTAAGTCTTTTGTCTTTCCCTTGTCCTCTGTCATGTTTTTTGTAGGAGCAGATATCATTTTGAAAATTTTCCTGCATTCCTGCAATATTTTTTCTCATGATGATCGATCTTTGTCAATGGTTAAGGTTTTCCCTTAAAATTTTAGTCTCTTTTAGTCAATTTTTGGAAAGTGACAATGCAAGCAATTGTTATTTTGTCATTGCTATCAAACCTTTACTGGTGAGACCATTGTTATCTGTTTGAGTATCATATCTACTGATGATGAAGAAGATTTAACAAGAAGACCAAGTGAATGGTTGAGTTAAGGCAATTAAAAGGGTACTTGATCAGTTGGCACTTTGGCAAAGTAATTAGTTGTTTATCTTTCAAAGATAGTTTTTCTGGTTGTTCTGTGCCGAGCAAAGTTGCTTACGATGAGCAAAGTTGCTTATGCTAAGTGAATTTGCTTGTGCCGAGTGAAGTTTCTTGTGACGAGCAAAGTTGTTCAATGTCAAGCACCATTGAAATTGTCAAGTGGAAACAGTGATGTTGGCTCACTTACAATAATTGGATTAATGATGAGATTTGAGATCTCTGGCCGACTTTGTTATTTTTATTGGGATATGTAATGTTAATTAAAGATTGATCCACGTCATTTAATGTATGGGTAACCATAATTAATGCATGGTTTCAAGATTTAATTAGAGACTACTTTGGAGAAGTAAATGTAATG
>MU226254.1:2235718-2246680 GCA_018584345.1 Thuja plicata
TTCATTCATATCAAGGAACACAGGTGAATTTTTGGATTGGTTGGTAACTATGCTTGTTAAATCATTGTTTTAATATTTTGTGTTTCCATCAATGCCAAAGAGGGAGATTGTTGGAAAGTGACAATGCGAGCAATTGTTATTTTTTCATTGCTCACAAACCTTTACTAGTGAGACTATTGTTATCTGTTTGAGTACCATATCTACTGATGATGAAGAATATTTAAAAAGAAGACCAAGTGAATGGTTGAGTTAAGGAAATTAAAAGGGTACTTGATCAGTTGGCACTCTGGCAAAGTAATTAGTTGTTTATCTTTCAAAGATAGTTTTTCTGGCTGTTATGTGCCGAGAAAAGTTTCTTATAACGAGCAAAGTTTCTTATGCTGAGAAAATTTTATTGTGTCGAGTGAAGTTTCTTGTGACGAGAAAAGTTGTTCAATGTCGAGCACCATTGAAATTGTCGAGTGGAAACAGTGATGTTGGCCGACTTACAATAATTGGATTAATGATGAGATTTGAGATCTCTGGCCGACTTAGTTATTTTTATTGGGATATTTAATGTTAATTAAAGATTGATCCATGTCATTTAATGTATGGGTAACTGTAATTAATGCATGGTTTCAAGATTTAATTAGATACTACTTTGGAGAAGTAAATGTAATGCAAAGATGGAATGATCCGTTGGATTTGACCTAACCTAAGATCTACGATCTTGTTTAAGCGGAAAAAGATTTATCTGACCTAGACAGAGAGGTATATGATAACCTCAAGGGGTTATTCATTTATGATACAAGTAGTGTGCTACTGAATGTGAAGTGGATGTGAATGCAAAAGAGTTGCATAGTTGATTTACTATTTAGCATGATCTAGCAAAGAAGGCTGAATACAAAATTAGAGAGTTGCATGTGTGATTGCTTAATGAATTTCCAAGTAGATTGGAAGGTTAAAATGAGAATGCAGGCTATCCAGTAAGTTAGCATCAGAGCTGTAATTAGATCAGAATTTGCAAAGTAAGTTGTATGTATCAGATCACAACCACTGATTGATTTCTAACCATTGTATCAGTTAAAATCCTTTAACAAGGTTGACTTAACAGTCATTTGTATAAATCCTCTAACAAGGTGACATTCAGATGGAATGTTCTAAGTCCTCTAACAAGGACACTCCTAATAGGGTGATTAAATCCTTTAACCAGGTCACACCTAACAGTGTGTTATTGTAACCTTTAACATGGTTGGCTCCTCACAGGGCATCACTTCAGAAGAGTGAAAACTTGGTAGCATGTTACTGGTGGTTTTTCCCATATTGGGTTTCCACGTTAAAAAATTGTGTCAACTTGTGTGAATGCTTATGGTTTGTTTTATTGTTATGTTTCTACGAGCTAATTTCAATTGACAGTAAACTGCATGATTAAAGTTGTTGACTTATGCTATTGCTGCCAAGTAGATCTGAAATACAGAAAGTTTTTATTTTCTACATCTAGACCTGAGGATAACTGATTCACCCCTCCCCTCTCAGTTATTCTAAATTCATTCTAACATCAATATCCTATGTACCTTTTTTTTATTGGTCCACATTTTCAAGTCGTCAATCAAAGGATCAATATTATTTTATGTCTGTCACACCCTCACAAAATGAAGAATGTCTTCGCATTCAGTTGTTGTGAGTGTTTAAATACCATGTTATTTGCAATGTTGTAAGGCTTGTATGGTCTAAACAATTCTAGGTCATGAGTAAGACCGTGATAGTTAGTAAAGTTTTTTTATTGCAATGTTGCAACAGTCAGATTAAAAAAAAAATTATGGCTATGAGTGTACAAGAGGGTGACAAGTGGAAATTTAATATTAATTTGATGGTTTAAGTTTTATGTTTTTGTAGCCTCGCATGGTTCTTGGCGGTTAGTGATCTAGGGTTATGATTGTGCGAGAAGATGCCACGTGGTGTGGAGGTCACAATAAAGGTTAGTATGATGCGGTTGTCACACCCTCACAACGGTTTGGATCCAGTTACATTTATGGTTGCAAGACTATGACTAATAAACATATGATTATATTTTCTAGTGATTGCAGCATTGCTACAATTTCTTGTAGTTATATTTGGTGGTTGCAAGGCTACGGTAAAGGATATAATGGTTAGTAAGATGGGTAATCATAGCATCACAATGGTTTGGTAGAATGAAAGTTTTGGCCTACGAGCTTATGAGATGATGACGCATGGCGACATAAATTTTTATCAAATCCATAGTTACATAAAATAAAAGGGTTTTAAAAATTGAATTGATTCATCTAGCATTTTAGTGAAATTTTTTGGCTAAGTTGGCATTTTGTTTTGCATATGCATGATTAAAATTTGGTCAAAAACTCATAATGAAAAGATGGACTTGCCACGACTTATTGAAATTTATAGTAGAAGCATGCCAATTAATGACTGAAGATATGGTTTAGTAGTAGTGAGATTTTCTCTATAAATGTATGATTTTAGACTCATTTGACACACAATTATAGCTAAAAGGGAAAAGTGCAGAGCTAGTGATTCATGTAGAAGAAGGTAAATCTGATATTGTTTTTGACCTCAAGGTGAAACTGTGAGTAACTTGATCTTGCCTTTTTTAGAAGAGAATTTTGTTTTTCTGTGTCTCTATTTGTCTATAAATCTTTTATCCATGAGTTAGAGTGCTTCTATGAATTAAGGAAAATATGTGAAGGTTCTCAAAACGTATAGGCAGGAGTTTATACTTAGAGTGCTTCTTGAGTCCATTAATAGTCAGGAAAAAATGAGTTTGAATGGAAAGATGCATGCAGTATGTCTTGAAACTCATAGACGCAATAATCTGGTTGGTCCCTATTTAATTAATTTTTTAATAATATGTTGAGTGGGAAACCAATGTCAAACCCCTTGGAGTTGAATTTGGCTAAGTTAATTGTTCCTTATATTTTCATGGATGTGGAATTTCTAAGAGAGCTGGCAAAGGCATATTGTCCTATGACTAGGGTTGTAAGAAGGGCCTCCAAGAAATCCCTAATTTTCATAAGTAGACAAAGTTTGGTAGATGCATTGCATATTTTGGGGGCTACTTGCACAGATATTGATTTTGACAGAGAGAAGAGAAACCATAAGGCTCACAAGGATATTTTTAAGTGTGTTGTAATTCCTAGGTATATTCCTGGAGCCAATAAGAAACTTATCCCAATTCCTAAAAGTGTGAATGAGTCGTATGATCTTAGCACTTTTCAAAATATATGGCTTACACTGTATAAAAGATGTGTAAAGTTCTTGGTTTTGATGATAATACTATAGTAATAGAAGAATTTTTTATGATGGCTATGACAATTCAGAACCTAGAGGTGAATATTGATTATTATTTTGTAGGGCAGCTGATTAAAATTTACATGAAGGGTTGATAGAGATACAAAATAATCTAGGGAAGATAAATTTCAATTTCTATTCAATATTGTGTCATCTTATTTTATTTCATAATGATGATAAAATGGATGATAAGATTATTTTTATCAAAGAGGATAATTTTGGTAAAACATTGCATGTTCAATTGTGGACCAGAGAGTGGGATATGAGTTTTTATTCCTCCTATTTCTTTTATTTTGAGAATTGTATTGTTATTCCTATCATGGATTTTCTTGGTGTTCATAGGGAGAGATTGGATTTAACTATTAGAAGATTTCTGAGGCCTTTTCACTTTGTTCCTGGTTGGCCTATTACACATAGTTGAGGTGATTTTTACTTCTTTGATGATATCACTATTTTTAAAGTCTATGGTTGTCCACTACAATCCCATATTCTTCCAAAATTTATTCCTCTATGATTTTCTATAATCGAGTTTCCATGGCAATTATTTCTGGTTGATAAAGAGTATTTAGAAAGCAATAAGAAGGGGACTTTCCTGCCTAGATTGTGGAATGGGCTAGATTTTTTAGATGTCAAATTTTTTTTGAAGAATTGAATACTTTTCTTAAACAATACAGAATGGTTACTACCCCTTCTAGATTTTCTAACCCAGAAAATTTTGTTAAGATTTCTCTTTCAAATATGACTCCTTGGAAAAAGGTTCTTGGCCATGAGTTGTTTGATGAAGAAGATGTTGTTAGAAATCTTATGTTGAAAGTTGAGGTGCAGGAAAGGAGAATAAAATGGGAT
Organism: Thuja plicata; assembly: GCA_018584345.1. Lineage (NCBI taxonomy): Eukaryota > Viridiplantae > Streptophyta > Pinopsida > Cupressales > Cupressaceae > Thuja > Thuja plicata. Next base: position 2,239,868 of record MU226254.1, read on the forward strand.
GACTTGATGAGGTATGAGGATGATTTTAAGAAAGATGATAATACTTTTCTTGGTTTTTACTTTGACTTGTCTTATTTGGAGATAATTGATCAAGTGATAAATAACTACAAAATAATAATGGAAAGGTATCTTAAGAAAACTATTGCTATTGATCAACAAATTCCTATTGAGATTGAATCTTCTGGTGAAGAGGGTGGTTCATAATATGATAAGGTTTTTAGTGAGGGTGCATCTTCTTTCTAAGAAATTATAACCAAGAAGCCCAAGGTTAGCTCACCTATTAAGGAACATGTTAAATCAAATGTTGTACACGTGGCTATTCATGAAGGGGTTAAGTATTTCAGGGAAATAAGAAAAAAATGAGAGGGAAGAAGGATAAATTACAAGAATAAGAGGAATTTCCCTTAGCTACTATGGTTGATGATAGGAGGGTTATTTATTATCACTTTATTGATGATGATTCTTTTATCCATTTTGATGAATTCAAAAAAATTCTTACAAAATTGAAGCAAAAAGATTTGAAGAAACAGATGAATTTAGATTATGATAATACTAGTAAGAATGAGAAGATTTTGGCTACATTGCAAAAATTTGATCCAAATACTGTCCAATTGATAGTTGAAAATGAAAGATCATTGGTGAAATAAAGTGGTATGTTGAGTCTCCCAGGATGGGATTTACAATCTTCTTTTGTAGTTGATCAGATCAAGAGGCAACAAGATCCTATTTTTAAGATTGAATTTTAGTATGGAGATTTTACAAGGGGATAAGGTTTTGATCCAAAATATAAGACATTAGCACTATGGTACTTGGATCCCTCTACACAGAAGCCACATATGGTGAACATTGAAGGAGAGAGGAGGGGAGACCAGATACTTTTAAACATGAAGAATACTTCCAATAAGAAATTTTTAGGTCTGATAACTCATATTTATTCTCTAAATAGAGAAAATACAAAAGACCTGAAGAAAATAAATCATGAGATGTATTTATATATGATTTCTATTGAAAAAATATATATGTATAGGTTTTGATTAAAAATGATGATCTAGAGAGGTCGATAAAGGAGTATTCTGAGAGGTTCTTTTATTATTTCTAATCAACTAGTTGATGTTCACCCCGCTTCTAGTGAGTTGTTTGTTCCTTAAGATGTAAAGGTGAAATTAGAAGATTATGCTAGAAGAATTGAGAACTTAGAGGACACTGTGAAGAACAAAGGTGGTTTTTTTTTTATGTAGGTCATGGGGCATAGAATGAATATTATTAAGAGAAATTTGGGTATTTTTTATGGACATCATGAGTCCTTGATTCAAACAGAGAAATTTTGTAATAAGACAGTGTCATTTCTGGAGCCTTTGTTTATGCTATGGTCAGGAAGAAATATGATGATGAAAAATATGGAAAATACCATGATGTATAGGGATTAAATTCCTAACAAGATTGAAGAAACAAAGGATAAGGTAACCATTGTGAATTCCTTGTTTTCATTATTTAAAGATGAGGGGTAGTTTGTTAAGGAAATTTTGCAATTATATGTTGAAGGTTATCATTCCTTGGTTCCACCAATTTATGATAAGAATAATGATTTGAAGTATGTGGAAATTTGGAGTGCAGAATTTGATCTGATACTTATGAACATAGAAATAATGATAAAAATGGATGATGATGTGTATGTGACAGGTTTTAATGATGTTTTATATATTATTTTCAGAATTGAGGTGGATTCTATTATGTTTATTTCAGATTCTCGTGCCATAACATATGCAAGGTGGAGTGAATATGCTAATCAATTTGAAGAACTGAAGAGTTTTAACTGGCCCAGTGACAAGGAGTTTAATAGATGGAAGTATTTTATGAAGGGAAAGAAGGCCCAATAAATTTGATAATTGACGTGAGTTTGTCTTTTTATTTTTCTTGTTATGACAGGGCATATATATTGTTAAAGAGGGAGACCAGTTAAATTCATATGTATCTTGAATTTGTTGTAAAAGCTAAAGATGACCTAGGCCTTTTAAAGCTTAACTAATATGAATATTTTTTATAATAGGTATGACCCTTTTTCTTATTCCCTACTATTGTTTGAGATTTTTCCTGGTTTCCACATCATGGTGGATTTCAAGATTTGATATTGTTTTGGTTCTATCATTCTTTTCAGTTCAAATGTTGTTGTTATCAAGTGATCCAAAGCTTGTTTCATCCCTTAGCCTATAAAAGAGATTCCAAGATCATTTGATAAGTGTTCCCATATTTGTTTATGTTAGTCAAGTAAAGATATAGCATAATATAATTGAGTCATACATTCTTTTGGATAAGCATGTTTTTTATTTTGATAGCTAAATGAGTAAATGAAGTTGATAGTATTATCTTTGTACCAGATTTAAACTTTTTATGAATTGAATAAAAAATCAAGATTTTCCTTAATTTGTCTTACTATATTTCTTTATTTTAAGGAAAGAATTAAATATGCTAAGTATAATCATTTTGAAAGTTTAATCATTGTGAAAGTTTAAGTTTAATAGAAATTTCATGGTAGTCGTCTATCGATGTAAAGAAAAATAATGTCAAGCATACCTTCTTTAAGTATCTATGTTATATGTTGAATGAATTTTTTTGTCAAATATATTATGTCTTTAAGTGACTCTTGACACAAATGGATTAGGCATTGGTCATAACTAATGCATAATTTTGTATGGTGAAGCATCTCAAAATTATACAACTATTTGTTGTTTATTTGTTTGATGAATTATCAAGTGATTATTCAGAACAAGTGTGGTGTTCTCAGAAGCATCCATAGTTTTCCATTTTCTAAAAGAGTTGTGAAGAATTTGTTGGTCAAGTTGATAAGATATAGGTGTACCTGCCTGAGTCTTATGGAGCTCAAAGTGTAGAAGGTTTTGCAACCTTCTCAGTGTTGGGATTTCCATGTCCTTGTTTTGTTGATAATGATTTGATTTGTTTCATTATGTTCTCAGCCACTCATATTGAAGCTTGATTTAACTTTTAGAATCAGGGGTAGCAAGAAAAAACACCAACATAAATGGCGACTCTACTGGGGAGCTTATGTGAAATTTTTTTGTAAAGGGTTGATTGAATGGATGTGTAGAAATACATTTCCCTTTTCTTTTTACATATTGATATCCAGTGGTCTTGTAAGGGTAGAGATTTTGGTTCTTTTGAGTAATATTATTATTGGATTCTCTATTGCTAGAATTGATTCAGAAAATTCAGTTATATATAACCCAAAAAGGGTGGCAAATCTAAAGGTTCCAAGTCCAGTTACATACTAATTTGTGGTAAAATTTTAATAAAAAAAAAATGAAAAAACATACATCATCTAGTGAAGCAGAAGAGAATATTTTTTATTCTCTTATTAATAAATAAGTAAACATGCATGGAAGAAGGTCATTATATCAAGGGAATTCGTAGAGAAGTATGGGTGATGAAGAGAAATGATGGAAACAAAAGGAAATAAGAGGTAGGCCATATTCTTCTTCTCATGATCATATCCTTCCTTACTCTGGTAAAAATGTTTCAAATATTGAAGATTCATGGTATACTCCTTTAATGATAGGTCAGGGAGATTCCACTTCTAGTGAACCATCCCCTAGAGTTTGTAGATATCATTATAAGATGCCTAAGAATTCTATTTTTTATTATTACAATGATTATGCTGATCGAGTTTATCATGATGAATAATTAGGTTTCAAGATTACATCCCATATCGAACCCCCTAAGGCATCTAAAAGTGATCAAGAGTTGAAAAATGAGATGGTTAGAGACTTAAACAATAGATTGGAACTAATGGATAAAGAATTTCAAGAAGGATTAGATAGGGAATCTTAGAAGGAGAATCTAAAAAGGGAAGAGATGGTTAGGTTAAAATACCAGCAGGACAATATGTTTGGTAATATTTTGATAAACGCTAAAGTAGAAAATCAAGAGCATGAGGCCCCTAAAAATAATACTAGATTGTCTAAGGATAATGGAAAAGATATATACGGGGGGTAGAATCCAAGTTTTGCCTCAAAATTTAAAACTAGGGAGGTCACTTATTAAGAGCTTAAACAAGAGCTTGAAGAGATGGAGGCTGAATACACTTGGCAAGAAATTATGGTGAGGAAAGAACATATACTTAGGAGAAGCCTAAGATTTAGATGCTACGGCTAAATAAGGGAACAAAAGGTCACAATAAGGTAATGAATCAAGTATTAAAACTCAAGAAAACACTAAGCCTATTGTGATTGATCTCCTAACTAGTAAAGATGATGTCTCTACACCAAAACTAAATGCAAGTAAAAGTGATCCCCTTAGGTACCATTGATACCATTGCAAAAGCCACATGTATCTTTCCCTCAGATTTTAATTCCCCTACCAAGACCTTAGCTAGCTAAACCCATGATTAGATGTACTGAAAAATATCACATCAACAAAAAAAATACCAACAGTTGTTGCAATAGTTTATGAATTTGGAGGCCCACTAGCAGAATGTTCAAAATAGCCTCCCTGCTCAAGCTATGCCTGCCCATCTTCCACAAATTTTACAACCAGATGCACAACCTGCATTTATACCTTGAAATAACCCAATTCCTCAAAATTATTAGGGTAATCCATTTGTAAGAGAAGAAATTCATTTGGACACTTATAGACAGATTGATTTTATAAGTATCCTTGGTTATCCTAACCAAATAGATAACACTATGAGATCTAAAATACAAAAATTCTCTGGTAATGGTGGAATGTCAGGTGAATATCATATTAGAGCCTTTCACAACGTGTTGGATAATTTTGAAGTTCAACTTGAAGATGTAATTATGAAATTGTTCATGCAATCATTGTTGGATGATGCTCGGGAATGGTAGAAGGGACTTTCTGATGGACATATAGAAAATTGGCATGAATTCTACAAGGTTTTTAAGAATAGAATGGTGATCATACTCATTCAAAATTCAAATTCAAATTAGGAGAAATAAAAACAATCCAGAGGAATCCAATGAAATAGTCTTATATTTCAATACAAGATTTGTAAAATTATTGAACAAGATTCTTTATCACTTGAAGCCTAATGATTCTATGTGTTTGGTATTTTATCTAAATGCTTTTGACCCAAAGTTTGGATATGAATTAAGATCTAGAGATTCATTGACTCTTGTAGATGTCTTTTAATCATCTTTGAGTATTTAAAGTAATAGAAACGATGCGGGAAAGACATGAAAAATATATGATGTTAAAATATTGCAAAACCCTAAGGGAAATTAAAAAAAGACTATAAAATAAGAGGATATAATGGATAAATTGATAAGTGTAGTTAAGGATCTCACTTATAAAGTTTCTAAAAATGAGAATGGGTTATCTAATGTTAGGAATAATTTTCAAAAGCATGACAGGCCTATCAGATTAATATATGCCTTATCATAGTAATTTGAAAGCAGCAAAAACTTTAGTGGCGATTATTCGCCATTTGGCTAATGTCACATGTCAGCGACCCCTGAATTGGTGAATATTTTTCACATATTGGATTGACCCTATTGCCTGAAATTTATTAATATTGGGTCCAAAGCTCGGGCTCATCGCCCATCGGTTTATTTAATTTTTCTATTTTTTAAACATTATCGCCAATGGAATATAAATTTTGGTCCCCATAAATTTAAAACATTTGTTAGGAATAAGGTGTCTCAACCTTATATATTTTCTTACATTTGATATTTTCCAAATGTCGGCACTTTGGACAATGTGTAAGGTAATCATGACTGAAATGGTTATGACGGATTCCTATGACGGTCATTAATATTTGTAAGAGCTAATTGTGGAAGTTTTGATGATGGGTGAAGACATGTAAGACATGTGGCAACTGATCATGTTGAGTACTATACACTCTTCGGAGAATGGTAAAACCCTAATATGGTTGTCTTTGGAAGTTGCTGTAATACTCACCTCTAAGTTTGCTTTTTAGTTTCGGTTGCTAAACTCTTTTAGGCCTTTTCATGTATGTGTGGGTTATTTCAAATGGTTTAGAGGATATTTATGTATCACGTTTTAGTATGTTATTGATTCATTGCTTAGAGTGTTATATCTCCTATTTGCATATGATTTAGGGTTATTTCATGATGTTGATGTATATGTTAGGATTTCATTTTGATTATGGTTTTTTGACAATACTGACCCTAGATTTATATGCACATGCATCATTTATATGTTTTGCATTACTGTTTGATGTGCTTGATATGGTATGGGATAGAGTCGTAGTTACTTGCTTTGGCGAGATCCACATGATAAATTAGTCCCAACCATTGGTTGCTATATTATATGCATGTATGCTCGTCTTTGTGATGACAGGTTTGTAGGTACCGGGCTACATCTTCCTTGAATTGGCAGGAGTGAGCGTGCCCTATTACAATATCTCAATGGTAAGAGAGGGAGATAGTATCAGGTCCAAATCCATACCCTAAACCTATAATTTGTCCTATTGATGGACAAAGAATCTAATTGACTACCCTAGTGTTTGAATTCGTCAAGTGATGTGGATTCGTGAGCCTATTTGTGTGTTTATGGTTCTATTTTAGTTGATTGTCTGTTTCCGTTGATTATCTGTTTAGATGAGTTTCAGGTGTTTGGATGATGCTTTTAGCTTGATTTATTTAATGAATTTTCATGGTAAATATTAATGTTAATTATTGCACCTGTAATGGGGTTAAAACATTGATCTATGAAATATATGGCTATTTAATAATTAAATATTAATTAAATGCCTATATTTAATTAATTGATTTAATTATTAAGTCTTGATTAAAATAATTGAGATTTAATAAATATTAA
>MU226254.1:2249004-2260236 GCA_018584345.1 Thuja plicata
ATATGAAAAGTATTTATGTTCTTGTATGGGACTTTATTGTCTCAGATATCTCTTGGGACTAGTGGACCCTTAGGGTGTTTTACCTGGGTTTGTTGGGATTTTATTTCCAGTTCCTTTCTGTATGATTATTTTGGAGTTTGAACCTTCATGGTGCCTTGCGTGAATTTATAGTATATGTGTCTTATTATGTTATGTTGGTTCATTTCTTTTCCTGGTGTCTTCTGAACTTAGGGTATGTGATCCTTGAGAATGTCTCATATGGATAGTGAGAACTAGTAGTTCCTATATGGGTAGGAACTAGTGTATGAGTCATGAGTTTATTTTTGACCTTGAGCTTAGGGGATGGATAGTTAGGTGCATGTTAGGGGAGTGGCTTAGAATAGGATTCTGGGGCCCAAAGAGGCTAGTCCAGGGTGACCTATTATAAGTTGTTTAATAAGTGATAACTTAATAATAAAACTTGGGAATTATATTAAATACAAGATTAGCATATTGAGCGTCCGGGGTCCAGTGTGACTAGACCAGGGTAAACTCAACTAGATGATGTTTGAGGGTCTGGGGTACATATAGACCAGTCCCGAGTAACTCAAGTATATGACCATGTGATGACACTCCCATAGCATGTAGCCTAAGTCTCCTCCATAGGTCTTTTTGTACCTTTTTATGGTTGTGTCTTGGACACTTGGCTTTTGGATTTAGTATATGGTTTGTGTTGGTATTTTGGATACCTTATGTATGTTCCTTTTATCTTTGGATGATGTACCTTATTTGATGTTGGATATCCAGTTGTCTTGATCTTTCCATCTATGTGCTTTTGCTTTGGTCTTTCTCATTGTGATAAGAAAGCTTCTAGGATCTTCCTATGTGTTCTTTATGATGGCTTGTATACCTTTGATTGTCTTTATGTTGTATACCCGTGTGAGTGGGCTTGTTATTATCTCTTGAGCACGGTGGGAGTGGACCTTTGGTTCCACACGGTCGGGTGGTAGTGATTCTTATTACCATTGAGATCTGACAGTTCTTCTTCTTGCTTGGCTGATCCTTTTTGTAGTTATATCTTCTAATTCTTTTGGAGACTTGTACAGTTTCATGAGTTGTATATTTGTAACCATATGTTTTTATTGGTTGACATCCTTTGGAGGATGTATTGTGTTGTATTCCTCATGTTTATTTGGGAGGTTTTGATCTTATCATATCAGTTGTTATATTGTATTAGAGTGATTACTACATACCCTGTGACATGTGTAGAGGATGTGAGTTATGAGATGTATATTATTGGATTCATTTGACATATCCTTTGTGTTAGATCTTTATAGTGGTTATTCATAGATTATCTTGCTTAAGTGATTCTACGTCAAGGAACCCTCAAAGATTGTTATCTATGTATGCATTGTTCTTATGTATATGTTGTGTATCTCATTGCGTTGCTTCCATATTATTATCATTATTATTTGTAAACATTTAAAAAAAAATATATTGTTAACTCAGTGTCAAGTTTAGGTTAGCTCTTCTGGGTTCCCTAGTGGGGCATTACAATTGGTATTAGAGCCCACGTTTCTACACTGGGAGCTCTGGGAATTTGTATGCCCATTAGATGTATTTTGATTTTAAAATATTGAAACAAATATAGACATAAAACTCTGATGTATTTAAAACCATTTCTTTAAGATTATTTGATTTTTTTTGATGTTATTAGTTTTGATGTTGGTTCTGAGTTGTGGTTTGGTTCTCTAGTTGATTCAGGAACCATGCCTAAACCTAGAGCTGCTAGAGGTCATGGTAGAGGCCGTGTTGATAGTCATGGTAGGGGTAAGAATCACAATCCTTCCCCGAATGTCAGTCAGGACAGTGCCCATCAGCACAATAGAGATGAGTGTTGGGATGAGCATTGGGATGAGTCTGTTGAGCCAAACACTAGGCAAATGTTGAAGGTAATATTAAATTGTCTTCCTGAGCAGGTTAGAGTGGAGAAGGATGCTTCTCATCATTCTCAGATAGAGTAGAGAGAGAGGGAGAGATCTAGGAGCCCTCCAAGGAGGACTGTTGCAGTGGATACAGAGGTTGTGGCAGCGAACCACATGAGGGATCTCATGAGAGTTCCACCTACTCCCTTTGATGGAAAAGGAGAAGGGTTTGAAGCTAAGACTTGGCTTATCGCATTAGAGAGGGTTTTTTCTATGCATCCCTTTAGTATAAATACTAAAGCTAGGTATGCAGTAATGCAACTCTCCAATTTTGCAGCGAGATGGTGGAAGATAGAGGAGGAGAAGTTAGGTCTCCATATGAACACAGTGACATGGGAGTTATTTCTTGAGTATTTTTTAGAGTGCTTCCTCTCTAATAAGTGGAGGCAGTAAAGGGTGGATGAGTTCCATAACTTGAGGCAGTTGACCATGTCAGTGGTAGAGTATGAGCGTCGATTCTTTGAGCTCAAGTAGTATGCTAGTTATGGTTAGGATTTAGCCCTTATGGTTCAGCACTTTGTTAGGGGCGTCAATGAATGCATCGCTGGGGAAGTTAGAATCTTTGAGCCTACGAACCTCAGAAAAGCAGTTATTAAAGCTACCCTTGCAGAGGCAAACCTAGCATTGGGCCATGGTGGTCAGTTGGGAGTGCAGTCTGATGTACCTATTCCTTATTACAAAGGTAATTAATCTCAAGGAGCTGAAAATTCTAGGAACCCTCCTACAATTTTGAAGGGTAACCAGAACTAGCAGGGTAAGAGATTCTTTTATGGCACTAGTAGTGGTTCTCAGTCAGGAAACTATCGCAACTAGCTACGCAGCATGCACAATAGGACTGATTAGTCAATTTAGAGTTTGCATCAGGATGCTAGTGGGGGCAGTTTTCTTCAGTCCAGTGCACCTTCAGTTAGAGGAGGTGGTAGTAGAGGGGGTTGCTATTGTTGTGGGAAGCTTCGTCACATTGCGGCCAATTGTCCTCAGCTTGCATTGCAGTTCCTGGGTCAGAGACCGGGGAAGGGTCCTATGGGACCCACACATTGAGTCTTTTGTGACTCGGTTTGATGTTTTGAGTTTAGAGATTCATATCTCTATCTTTGTTGTACGCTTCCAGGAGTAAGCCTAGTTTTAGGGGAGGATGTAATACCCACCTCTGATTTTGCTTTTTAGTTTCGCTTGTCGAACTCTTTTAGGCCTTTTCATGTATGTGTGGGTTATTTCAGATGGTTTAGAGGATATTTATGTATCAGGTTTCAGTATGTTATTGATTCATTGCTTAGAGTGTTATATCTCCTATTTGCATATGATTTAGGGTTATTTCATGATGTTGATGTATATGTTAGGATGTCATTTTGATTATGGTTTTTTGACAATACTGACCCTAGATTTATATGCACATGGACCATTTATATGTTTTGCATTACTATTTGACATGCTTTATATGGTATGGGATAGAGTCGTAGTTACTTGCTTCGGCGAGATCCACACAATAAAATAGTCCCAACCTTTGGTTGCTATATTATATGCATGTATTTTCATCTTTGTGATGACAGGTTTGTAGGTACCAGGCTACGTCTTCCATGAATTGGCAGGAGTGAGCATGCCCTATTGCAATATCTCAATGATAAGAGAGGGGAGATAATATCAGGTCCAAATCCATACCCTAAACCTATATTTTGTCCTATTGATGGACAAAGAATCTGATTGACTACCCTAGTGTTTGAATCTATCAAGTGACATGGATTCGTGAGCTTGTTTGTGTGTTTGTGGTTCTGTTTCAGTTGATTGTCTGTTTCAGTTGATTATCTATTTAGATGAGTTTCAGGTGTTTGGATGATGCTTTTAGCTTGATTTATTTAATAAATTTTCATGGTAAATATTAATGTTAATTATTGCACCTGTAATGGGGTTAAAACATTGATATATGAAATATATGGCTATTTAATAATTAAATATTAATTAAATGCCTATATTTAATTAATTGATTTAATTATTAAGTCTTAATTAAAATAATTAAAATTTAATAAATATTAAATTCAATTAATTGTAATTAATTGTGCATAGTTGAATTATTGAATATTATCTTAAGTTGCATGGTTAATTGATTTATTTAATTGAAATAGTATCTCATGCATTTTCAATTTAACACTTTGCTTTGAAATTATAAAGTTGAGTTTCTATGGCATGCTTAAAGTGAAATTGAAAATAAAGGAATTATCTTGATTAATAATTAGATAGTTTAATTTCCTTTTAGGGTTTTAACTTTTTGAAAACCTAATTGCTTGGATTATCTATATCTTTGAATTGGAAGCCTTTCTGAAGGGGGTTAAATCAGGGAGAAGGAGAAATCAAGTGATTGGGATTTTGAGGAGGTTTGCTTGGATTTGGAATTCATCTTGCTTGGATTTGTGGGTTTGATCATCTCTTTTGTTACTAAGGTAGGATCTTGAGCATTTCAATTCTAGTTTTCAGATCCCTGTCTTCTATGCATCTGAAAACTAGGATCCTTTGCTTCATTTTCTCTGTTTATGTATTTGGTGATTCCATTAATTAAAATGATGAAAAATGTGTTCTTGGATCCATTTGTGTTTTCTTTCATATTTGCATGTCAGATCTGTGATTATGAACATGAGGGTTTCATTTTTGGGTATGGAATGCCAATTGGGTATAAGGGTTTTCGTATGAAAGATTTATGTTTGGAATTTTCCTCAGGGTTTCAATTTGGGTGAAAATGTCTTCTTTGGATGAAAATTGGTTATTGTTGGAGAAATAGCTTCCAAACCCTTAGATCTATGTTTGTCTCACCTTGAGGAGTAGAAAACTTGTCTTCATCATGTGCATGTCAAAAATGGGAGCAGATCTGCAAGGAAACAAGTTAAATGAGTTATTTTGCATGCTTAAGAACAAGAAAACTCTTCTTGAAAATCAACGAATTAATATTAAAATTGAATATCCTTCTTCTTGTTGTCATTTTCCATGTTTGGGGAAAACATCCCTATTTACTATCTTTAGGTTTTTTGAAAAATAATAATACCCTTATTATATAAAAATAGTTTAATTAATTTTACTATTGGAAGAAGGATTTCTTTTATTATAAAATGCCTATAATATTGGAAATAATAGCTTGAATCAATTTAATATTAAAATTAAATTTGATTATATGCAGGAAATTAAATTTTTTAAAAAATAGGCTTGCTGAAATTTTCTTTAAAAATAATAATAATAAATCTCTCTTTTTTCCCCTTTAGAGCATTTGGTTGAGAAATATGTCTATCATTGAAAAAATGATTTGTTAGTATTATTAAAAAAAATTAAATATTAAAAAAAAGGGAGAACTTGTTGTTTTTATAAAAAAAATACAGACTGGTTTTAATTATTTTCACCAGTTAAAAAAGAATATAAATATAAATCAATCAATTAAAAAAAATAGAATACATTGAATTTAAATTATATATTATTAATTTAAATCATACTTAAAAATAAGAAAAGGTGTTTTAAAAAAAAATTAATTGAAAAGTTGTGGGTGAGTGGCGGGGGCCACCGCACCCCTGCACACTATGCAAGTGCGGCACTCCCGAGGGGAGTACTCCCAAGCAGGGAGTTGTTTTATTTAAAATTCTAAATTTTAATATGGTTTAAAATTTAGTTTTAATTTTATTTGTTTATTTTTAATATTTGATTTTTAAGTTAAGTTTAGTTTATATAATATTTAGTTTTCGTTTTAGTTTAAATTTTAATTAATTTAAATCTTTTTAACATATGTTTAAACTTTGTAATTTAAATTTACTTTTGAAGTTAGTTTGATTTAAATTAGTTCTAATTAATTTAAGCATATAGTTTAAAGATTGTTTTTTTTTTATTGTTATTAAGGTGATTGTTAATTGTTAGTTGGGAAAAAAAAAAATTTAGTAATTATTTTAATAATTAATATTCAGTTTGTTTTTAATATTATTTAATCATTTATATTAAAATATTAATTGGATATTAATGTTTTTATATATGAAGAGATTTTAGTTTTATTGGGGCAATTACCTTAATGGGTGTTTTAAACACATAGAGTAATTATAGTGTTATTTTACTAATTATTTAAATAGGGTAATTTATACATGTGGGTTTATAAATTAATCTATAGGAGCTTTAATTGTGTTCTTTTGGAGATTTAATTATAGTTGGTTAGTAATTTTACTAGATAGACGAATTTGCATAACGAGGTTATAAATTTGTTTATTATTACGTTCTTTGTTTAGCTCTTTCTGAAGATGTATATATCACTCGATTCTGAAATTGTTTCTGTCTGAGTATGTATTTCATGCCATCATATATTTTAAAGTGTTATTGATATGAAAAGTATTTATGTTCTTATATGGGACTTTATTGTCTCAGATATCTCTTGGGACTAGTGGACCCTTAGGGTGTTTTACCTGGGTTTGTTGGGATTTTATTTCTAGTTCCTTTCTGTATGATTGTTTTGAAGTTTGAATCTTCATGGTGTCTTGCATGAATTTCCAGTATATGTGTCTTATTATGTTATGTTGGTTCGTTTCTTTTCTGAACCTGGTGTCTTCTGAACTTAGGGTATGTGATCCTTGAGAATGTCTCATATGGATAGTGAGAACCAATAGTTCCTATATGGGTAGGAACCAGTGAATGTGTCATGAGTTTATTTTTAACCTTGAGCTTAGGGGATGGATAGTTAGGTGCATCTTAGGGGAGTGGCTTACAATAGGATTCTAGGGCCCAAAGAGGCTAGTCCAGGGTGACCTATTGTAAGTTGTTTAATAAGTGATAACTTAATAATAAAACTTGAGGATTACATTAAATACAAGATTAGTTAGTATGTTTAGCGTCCGGGGTCCGGGGTCCAGAGTGACCAGACCAGGGTAAACTCAACTAGATGATGTTTGAGGGTCTAGGGTCCATAGAGACTAGTCCCGGGTAACTCAAGTATATGACCATGTGATGACACTCCCATAACATGTAGCCTAAGTCTCCTCCATAGGTCTTTTTGTACCTTTTTATGGTTGTGTCTTGGACACTTGCTTTTGGATTTAGTATATGGTTTGTGTTGGTATTTTGGATACCTTATGTATGTTCCTTTCATCTTTGGATGATGTACCTTGTTTGATCTTGGATTTCCAGTTGTCTTGATCTTTCCATCTGTGTGCTTTTGCTTTAGTTTTTCTTGTTGTGATCAGAAAGCTTCTAGGATCTTCCTATGTGTTCTTTATGATGGCTTGTATACCTTTGATTGTCTTCATATTGTATACCCGTGTGAGTGGGCCTGTTATTATCTCATCAGCATGGTGGGAGTGGACCTTTAGTTCCATGCAGTCAGGTGGTAGTGATTCTTATTACCATTGAGATTCGATGGTTCTTCTTCTTGTTTGGATGATCCTTGTTGCAGTTATATCTTCTGATTCTTTTGGAGACTTGTATAATTTCATGAGTTGTATATTTGCAACCATATGTGTTTATTGGTTGACATCCTTTGGAGGATGTATTGTGTTGTATTCCTCATGTTTATTTGGGCGGTTTTGATATTATCATATCATTTGTGATATTGTATTAGAGTGATTACTACATACCCTTCGACATGTGCAGAGGATGTGAGTTATGAGATCTATATTATTGGATTCATTTGACGTATCTTTTGTGTTAGATCTTTATAGTGGTTATTCATAGATTATCTTACTTAGGTGATTCTACGTCAAGGAACCCTCGAGGATTATTATCTGTGCATGAGTTGATCTTATGTGTATGTCGTGTATCTCATTGCATTACTTCCGCATTGTTATCATTATTGTTTGTAAGCACTTAAAAAAAATTATCCATAAAACTCAGTGTCAACTTTAGGTTAGTTCTCATGGCTTCCCTGATGGGGCATTACACTTGGTATCAGAGCCCACGTTTCTACATTGGGAGCTCTAGGAATTTGTATGACCATTAGATGTATTTTGATTTTAAAATATTGAAACAAATATAGACATAAAACTCTAATGTATTTAAAACCATTTCTTTGAGATTATTTGATTTCTTTTGATGTTATTAGTTTTGATGTTGGTTCTGAGTTGTGGTTTGGTTCTCTAGTTGATTCAGGAATCATGCCTGAACCTAGAGCTGCTAGAGGTCATGGTAGAGGTCGTGTTGATAGTCATGGTAGGGGTAAGAATCACAATCCTTCCCCAAATGTCAGTCAAGATAGTGCCCATCAACACAATAGAGATGAGCAGAGGGATGAGCGTCGGGCTGAGTCTATTGAGCCAGACACTAGGTAGATGTTGAAGGCAATATTAAGTCATCTTCCTGAGTAGGTTAGAGTGGAGAAGGATGCTTCTCATCATTCTCAGATAGAGCAGAGAGAGAGGGAGAGATCTAGGATCCCTCCAAGGAGGACTGTTGCAGTGGATCCAGAGGTTGTGGCAGCAAACCACATGAGGGATCTCATGAGAGTTCCACCTACTCCCTTTGATGGAAAAGGAGAAGGGTTTGAAGCTGAGACTTGGCTTATCGCATTAGAGAGGGTTTTTTCTATGCATCCCTTTAGTAGCAATACTAAAGCTAGGTATGCAGTAATGCAACTCTCCAATTTTGCAGCGAGATGGTGGAAGATAGAGGAGGAGAAGTTAGGTCTCCATATGGACACAGTGACATGGGAGTTATTTCTTGAGTATTTTCAAGAGGGCTTCCTCTTTGATCAATGGAGGCAGTAGAGGGCAGATGAGTTCCATAACTTGAGGCAGTTGACCATGTCAGTGGTAGAGTATGAGCGTCGATTCTTTGAGCTCAAGCAGTATGTTGGTTATGGTCAGGATTCAGCCCTTATGGTTCATCACTTTATTAGGGGGCTCAATGAATGCATTGTTGGGTAATTTAGACTCTTTGAGCCTACAAACCTCAAAAAAGTAGTTATTAAAGCTACCCTTGCAGAGGAAAACCTAGCATTGTGCCATGGTTGTCAGTTGGGAGTGCAGTCTGATGTACCTATTCCTTGTTACAAAGGTAATCAATCTCAAGGAGCTGGAAATTCTAGGAACCCTCCTAGAATTTTGAAGGGTAACCAGAGCTAGCAGGGTAAGAGATTCTTTCATGGCACTAGTGGTGGTTCTTAGTCAGGGAACTATCACAACTGGCTGCGCAACATGCGCAATAGGACTAATAAGTCAATTCAAAGTTTGCATCAAGATGCTAGTGGGGGTAGTTTTTTTCAGCCTAGTGCACCTTCAGTTAGAGGAGGTGGTAGTAGAGGGGGTTGCTATTGTTGTGGGCAGCTTGGTCACATTGCAGCCAATTGTCCTCAGCTTGCATCGCAGTTCTCGGGTCAGAGATCGGGGATGGGTCCTATGGGACCCACACGTTGAGTCTTTTGTGACCCAATTTGATGTTTTGAGTTTAGAGATTCATATCTCTATCTTTGTTGTAGGCCTCTAGGAGTAAGCCTAGTTTTAGGGGAGGAGGATGTAATACCCACCTCTGAGTTAACTTTTTAGTTTCGGTTGCTGAACTCTTTTAGGCCTTTTCATGTATGTGTGGGTTATTTCAGATGGTTTAGAGGATATTTATGTATCATATTTCAGTATGTTATTGATTCATTTCTTAGAGTGTTATATCTCCTATTTGCATATGATTTAGGGTTATTTCATGATGTTGATGTATATGTTAGGATGTCATTTTGATTATGGCTTTTTGACAATATTGAACCTTGATTTATATGCACATGGATCATTTATATGTTTTGCATTACTATTTGACATGCTTGATATGGTATGGGGATAGAGTCGTCGTTACTTGCTTCAGTGAGATCTACATGATAAACTAGTCCCAACCATTGGTTTCTATATTATATGCATGTATGCTCATCTTTATTATGACAGGTTTGCAGGTATCAGGCTACATCTTCCCTGAATTAGCAGGAGTGAGCGTACCCTATTGCAATATCTCAATTATAAGAGGGGAGATAGTATCAGGTCCAAATCCATACCCTAAACCTATATTTTTTCCTATTGATGGACAAAGAATTTGATTGACTACCCTAATGTTTGAATATGTCAAGTGACGTGGATTCGTGAGCCTGTTTGTGTGTTTGTGGTTCTGTTTCAGTTGATTATCTATTTAGATGAGTTTCAGGTGTTTGAATGATGCTTTTAGCTTGATTTATTTAATGAATTTTCACGGTAAATATTAATGTTAATTATTGCACCTATAATGGGGTTAAAACATTGATATATGAAATATATGGCTATTTAATAATTAAATATTAATTAAATGCCTATATTTAATTAATTAATTTAATTATTAATTCTTGATTAAAATAATTGAGATTTAATAAATATTAAATTTAATTAATTGTGCATAGTTGAATTATTGTATATTATCTTAAGTTACATGGTTAATTGATTTATTTAATTGAAATAGTATCTCATGCATTTTCAATTTAACACTTTGCTTTGAAATTATAAAGTTGAGATTCTGTGGCATGCTCTAAGTGAAATTAAAAATAAAGGAATTATCTTAATTAATAATTAGATAATTTATTTTCCCTTTAGGGTTTTCACTTTTGAAAACCTAATTGCTTGAATTATCTATATCTTTGGATTGGAGGCCTTTTTGAAGGGGGTTCAATCAGGGAGAAGGAGAAATCAGGTGATTGGGATTTTGAGGAGGTTTACTTGGATTTGGAATTCATCTTGCTTGGATTTGTGGGTTTGATCATCTCTCCTGTTACTAAGGTAGGATCTTGAGTTTTTCAATTCTAGTTTTCATATCCCTGTCTTCTATGCATCGGAAAACTATGATCCTTTGCTTCATCTTCTATGTTTGTGTATTTGGTGATTCCATTAATTAAAATGATGAAAAATGTGTTCTTGGGTCCATTTGTGTTTTCTTTCATATTTGCATGTCAGATCTGTGATTATGAACATGAGGGTTTCATTTTTGGGTATGGAATGCCAATTGGGTATAAGGGTTTTCGTATGAAAGATTTCTGTTTGAAATTTCCCGTAGGGTTTCAATTTGGGTGAAAATGTCTTCCTTGGATGAAAATTGGTTATTGTTGGAGAAATAGCTTCCAAACCCTCATATCTATGTTTGTCTCACCTTGAGGAGTAGAAAACTTGTCTTTATCACGTGCATGTCAAAAATGGGAGTAGATCTGCAAGGAAACAAGTTAAATGAGTTATTTTGCATGCTTAAGAACAAGAAAACTCTTCTTGAAAATCAATGAATTAATATTAAAATTGAATATCCTTCTTGTTGTTGTCATTTTGCATGTTTG
>MU226254.1:2260345-2270661 GCA_018584345.1 Thuja plicata
AATTTAATATTAAAATTAAATTTGATTATATGCTAGAAATTAAATTTAAAAAAAAAAAAAGGCTTGCTAGAATTTTCTTTAAAAATAATAATAATAAATCTCTTTTTTTGTTCCCCTTTAGAACATTTGGTTGAGAAATACCTCTATCATTGAAAAAAATGATTTGTTAGTATTATTAAAAGAAATTAAATATTAAAAAAAAGGGAGACCTTGCTGTTTTTATAAAAAAAATACAGACTGGTTTTAATTATTTTCACCAGTTAAAAAAAATATAAATATAAATCAAAGAATTAAAAAAAAATAGAATACATTGAATTTAAATTATATATTATAAATTTAAATCATACTTAAAAATAAGAAAAGGTGTTTTAAAAAAAAATTAATTGAAAAGTTGTGGGTGGGTGGCGGGGGCCACCACACCCCCACACACTATGCAAGTGCAGCACTCCCGAGGGGAGTACTCCCGAGCAGGGAGTTGTTTTATTTAAAATTCTAAATTTTAATATGGTTTAAAATTTAGTTTTAATTTTATTTGTTTATTTTTAATATTTGATTTTTAAGTTAAGTTTAGTTTATATAATATTTAATTTTCATTTTAGTTTAAATTTTAATTAATTTAAATCTTTTTAACATATGTTTAAAGTTTGTAATTTAAATTTACTTTTGAAGTTAGTTTGATTTAAATTAGTTCTAATTAATTTATGCATATAATTTAAAGATTGTTTTTTTTTATTGTTATTAAGGTGATTGTTAATTGTTAGTTGGGAAAAGTTTCTTTTTTTGTAATTATTTTTATAATTAATATTCAATTTGTTTTTAATATTATTTAATCATTTATAATAAAATAGTAATTGGATATTAATGTTTGTATATATGAAGAGATTTTAGTTTTATTGGGGCAATTACCTTAATGGGTGTTTTAAACACATGAAGTAATTAGTGTTATTTTAGTAATTATTTAAATAGGGTAATTTATAAATGTGAGTTTATAAATTTATCTATAGGAGCTTTAATTACGTTCTTTTGGAGATTTAATTATAGTTGGTTAGTAATTTTACTAGATAGACGAATTTGCATAACAAGGTTATAAATTTGTTTATTATTACGTTCTTTGTTTAGCTCTTTCTAAATATGTATAGATCACTCGATTCTGAAATTGTTTCTGTCTGAGTATGTATTTCATGCCATGGTATATTTTAAAGTGTTATTGACATGAAAACTATTTATGTTCTTGTATGGGACTTTATTGTCTCAGATATCTCTTGGGACTAGTGGACCCTTAGGGTGTTTTACCTGGGTTTGTTTGGATTTTATTTCTAGTTCCTTTCTGTATGATTGTTTTGGAGTTTGAACCTTCATGGTGTCTTGCGTGAATTTCCAGTATATGTGTCTTATTATGTTATGTTGGTTCGTTTCTTTTCTAAACCTGGTGTCTTCTGAACTTAGGGTATGTGATCCTTGAGAATGTCTCATATGGATAGTGAGAACCAGTAGTTCCTATATGGGTAGGAACCAGTGTATGAGTCATGAGTTTATTTTTGACCTTGAGCTTAGGGGATGGATAGTTAGGTGCATCTTAGGGGAGTGGCTTACAATAGGATTCCGGGGCCCAAAGAGGCTAGTCCAGGGTGACCTATTGTAAGTTGTTTAATAAGTGATAACTTAATAATAAAACTTGAGGATTACATTAAATACAAGATTAGTTAGCATGTTGAGCGTCCGGGGTCCAGAGTGACCAGACCAGGGTAAACTCAACTAGATGATGTTTGAGGGTCCAGGGTCCATAGAGACCAGTCCTGGGTAACTCAAGTATATGACCATGTGATGACACTCCCATAGCATGTAGCCTAAGTCTCCTCCATAGGTCTTGTTATACCTTTTTATGGTTGTGTCTTGGAAACTTGGATTTTGGATTTAGTATATGGTTTGTGTTAGTTTTTTGGATACCTTATGTATGTTACTTTTATCTTTGGATGATGTACCTTGTTTGATCTTAGATTTCTAGTTGTCTTGATCTTTCCATCTGTGTGCTTTTTCTTTAGTCTTTCTCGTTGTGATCGGAAAGCTTCTAGGATCTTCCTATGTGTCCTTTATGATGGCTTGTATACCTTTGATTGTCTTCATGTTGTATACCTGTGTGAGTGGGCCTATTATTATCTCCTCAACATGGTGGGAGTGGACCTTTGGTTCCACACGGTCGAGTGGTAGTGATTCTTATTACCATTGAGATCTGACAGTTCTTCTTCTTACTTGGATGATCCTTGTTGCAATTATATCTTTTGATTCTTTTGGAGACTTGTACAATTTCATGAGTTATATATTTGTAACCATATGTGTTTATTGGTTGACATCCTTTGGAGGATGTATTGTGTTGTATTCCTCATGTTTATTTGGGAGTTTTTGATCTTATCATATCATTTGTGATATTGTATTAGAGTGATTACTACATACGCTGTGACATGTGCAGAGGATGTGAGTTATGAGATGTATATTATTGGATTCATTTGACGTATCCTTTGTGTTAGATATTTATAGTGGTTATTCATAGATTATCTTGCTTAAGTGATTCTACATCAAGGAACCCTCAAGGATTGTTATCTGTGTATGAGTTGTTCTTATGTGTATGTCATGTATCTCATTGCGTTGCTTCCGCATTGTTATCATTATTGTTTGTAAATATTAAAAAAAAATTATCCTGTTAACTCAGTGTCAAGTTTAGGTTAGTTCTCCTGGGTTCCATGGCGGGGCATTACAGTTGCCCTAAAAAGGGAAGCGCATGATATAAGCATTTTTTTAGGGTTGCGAATCTGAGTGAGAAGTTAGTGTATTGTTGGAACATTTTTACGCTACTGAATTTGTCTTCAAGTGTTGATTATCTCCTAAAAGAACTTGAATTGTAAGTGTAGTGTAAATAGTAATAGTTTTGATTAATACATTGTGCAGGTTTTGGAGTGCTAGGGTTTTTTACCGAAAGGTTTTCCCAGGGTAAATCATTGTGTCATTGTCATTTTTCTATGTATGCATGTTATTGTATTATCATTCTATAATTTTTAAGGGTTAAATATGAATTTGCATGATCCTCTTCTCAGGAGTTTAGTGTAGGAAACTATTTTTTGCACACTTAGTTTCCTTTCAACATTCACCTATAATTTCTAGGCGACCCCAAATTGATGACCTATATTTGCCAATCATTTTATACATATATATTTATAGGCAGCCCCAAATTCACCTAGCATTTTTCAGATGCGTGTCTCTAACTGATGTAATTTAGCCAAATTTATTAATCATGTGAAGGTATTGGACAACCCATAATCACCTTGGAAATAACAAAAGACATGTTATAATTATGCGGGCTTCACCAAATATTTGTATACCTAATACCTCTCGCCAAATTTTCCAAGTAAGGATTAGTATAAAAACATTCTGATATCTCTATGATATCTCTATATTTGATCGATAGTAAATTTTTAGAAGTTTCAGACTATTGAGTGCAACTGTATACTGCATTGGCGAGTCACGACTGCATTGCTACATTTTAATTTGAGGCAAAGGTAAGTGATACTTATTTTATGAATCTATGATTTTGAGTTCATTTACATTATTTTAGAATAGGTTTGCAAAAATAGGGTTTCTTTTCTCTTTCAGACCGAAATACACCACACTTTGTTGATCTGTGTTCATCCAATGATCGTTGGTACTGTCTAACTATCGTGGGTCCCATTAACCTTTGGCTTGTCATTTGATGTCACTAGGACATGTGTGAGTCTCACTTTATCATTTTAAATTACAACTTCAGCTTAGTCGTTATTATATTTAATAAATGTTATTAAATGTTTAGTTTTACAGTGTAGTCTGATTTAGATTTTAATTCAATTATTTCTATCTTATAATCACACATCGATATGATACATTGGCAAATTAAAAGTAGAAACTTGCTCTGGACTTATAAAGAAACTTAATCATTTTAAAAATTCAAAATCTCAGTCTTCAGATTTAAAAATGGAAGTACTAATCCATCGCTTAAGCATATACTTAAATGTCTAATACACAAGTAAAGAAACTAATTAAAATATTGTAATCACATAGAAGTGTAAGAATCATTTTTTGTACCCATAAAAATAAAATTGAAACAAACTTGGAAAATTTTTATTTTTATTTTTTCATAAAATTACATCGTATGGTAAAAACAGAATCCTACTAGGGAACTTCTTATCGGTATAAACAAAAGTGAAACTTTGCATGTCCATTGTCAAAAGACTAGGGTAACGAGAATGGGTAAACTAGGGAATCAGGGATCTTCATCTTCCCTTTCCTCTGAGTAGAATTCTCTAGAGAGGATAATCTATGAGAATTCATCAAGCCATGTGTATTCCAACTCGTTGAATTCATCAAGGTAAAACCATTTTCAGAGAAAATCCCTCCCAATTCGTGCCCATTTCCTATGTCGTGTTAGTTGCTTGTCATTGAGGTTCAACAAAAAGGGTTGTCTGGCCACATTTATGCCCGACACCAACAGCTTGTGTATATCTCTTGGCCAAGGGATCCCCACCCCTAATTCTACAAAAACAACAACATTGACATCATCCTTCAAGAAATTCTCTTTAAAAACCTTCCTCAACAGCATCAACATATCCACCTTCTGCCCTCCAAGGTTGAGGAGAGAAGCAAAAAACCAGGACATAATGTCCGCTTAGACATGGTATCTATCAACATTCTCAAAGAACTCTCGACCCAATAACATCAACACAATAGAATTTATAAAAGCATCGCCACTAACCTCCCTACAAATGGAAGTGAGGATTTCTTCTGAGACATTGCCCAAAAAGGACCTCTGGTCATCTGGGGATGTTCATCTCAAACGGCTTGGTGTATCCATCTTTAATTCTCGGAAGCCTAAAGACCTTTAAACTAGAGGTAGAATTTCTACCACTAGCAGCTCTGACTCTTAATCTACCAAAAGAAAAATGAAGACGAAAGAAGCCAAATTGTCTATAAATAGCTCTGACCCCTTGATTGATAGTAGTGATCACAGATACTTAGCAATTAATAATTATTCTTTCTTTAATCATATTTAATGCATTTTCCATAAATGCATTATGCATGTGAGAGATTTAAATCGACTATCCTTAATCTTTTATATCTAAATATAAATCTTTCCCATAAATTTTCCCATAAATGCATGCGTACTATTGACAGTTAAAGATGGCAGTTAAAGGATGTCACTGACAAGGCATTTATTTATTTTTGAGTTACGAGATACAAGTTGCAGTTGCACTATCCACTGTCCATGTAAAAAACTAACGAGTAGTAATCAACGATCATGGTTACGATGCACTTTTTAAGGCATGATACATGTCCTCATTCTAGTGACTTCCTGCAGAAGTCGGTTTCCTTCCAAAATTCAGCCCAAAATTAAGTTTCAGTCATTGATCTAGGATGATCAAATGGTCTCAAATAATACATTTAACAATATAAAGTAATGGATATTACTAATTAGGTTATGTGTCCATGTGTGACCAGTTATATTCACAACAAATAAAAGCGATATTCATTGGACGTTGCATTAATTACAATGTTACATGTCATTATTTTGGTGACTTCTTGAAAACTCTATTTCCTTCATGAAATTGGGCCAAAATTAAATTTCAGCCATTGATCTAGGACAATCAAACGGTCTCAAATAAGACATTTAATATTATTTGGCATTGGCCCACATGGCGCATTGACGAGTCCCATCGTTTGAAAATTGCCAAATAAAATATTTATTTTTCCCATAATTAATGATAGATTAGCCAATAAAATAAATATATTTTCAAATGACACTTAAAAATTGCCAGTACAAATATTTTTTTTACCTTCACAAGAAAATCATTCACCTCATATATTATATATTTTCCCCCGCGTTAATTTATAATTCGCTAGGACTTTATGGAATTTTCATTCGGCAGGGAAAAAATCGCCTACGCCTTTATATTATTTTCCTAATTTGGAAAAAAAAATTTCCATCATCAATACAAAATTTCCCCTAAATTAATGTACAATTCGCTAGGATTTTACACTTTTTCCTAGGAGGGGGTTTCTTAAAGTTATCCATGTTTGAAAGATGGAAAGCCCATTAAGGAAAACTCTAAATGCTCAAATAATAAAGACATTATTGATCCTTTGAAGAGAAATATTAAAAATAATGTAGAGGACACTCCTTGGTGTGTGCCTTGCAATATGCCTCACTCTTCTATTCAATGTGTAGTAGCATAATCTTTTTTTAAATCATATGGGTATAATGATGGTCAAGAGAAATAAATGATGAAAGTCAAACCACTAATATACTTATGACTAATATTGTTGCAACAAAGGAGTATAATTTTTTTGAGAAAGAAGGATATGATTATGACATTGAAAAATGAAGAGAAAACTATGTAACCTATCATCGTCAAATATTTTCTTACTCGGATGATGAACCTGAACCATCTTGTACAATAGATATGGTGAATGATTAAAATGATCTCATTCATCTTACAAGACCCAGTGATGAAGATGTTAGATCACTCACTATTGTAGTTGTGGCTCAAAAAAGGAGTAACTATAATTAGAGGAACATGAAAGTTGAAGTAGATCAATGTAAACCCGGTACATGATTTGTTAAGGAAAGTACTCCTAAGAAGATCTCGAAGGTTTAAAATAAAGTTGATGCAAATTTTAAGGAATAAAAAACAAAGAAGGTTCATTTTGATGAGCATGATGAAGTAAAGGAAAGCCCTAGCAGTGCTGGTCCAACTAAAACAAACTTTGAATGGAAATAAAATCATTCTAAACTTGATAAAGGAAAAAATCCTATTCATAACTCAGTGAGTGTTCCAACATTTTATATGGTTCAAAATTTAACACAAATCAAGATTTCAGCACCTTTGATTGAAATGATGACGATAAAAGAGCATACAAATGCAACAATATCTTTATTTTATGATATTCTTCAAATACCAGCATGTGCTGATCAAAATAATACAGGATCTAAAACAAAGATTGATGACCTTAAAAATACTAAAATTTATGTGGGAAACACTATAACCAAAGATCCATCTCAGATAGATCCATTTTATGTTAATATATTTATAAATAATAGGCTAATAATAAATTGAATGATTGATTCAGGAGTTGCTGCAAATATTACGCCATATGGTGTTGTGAAATAATTGGGTATGTGGGTAGATACTTCCTATGGAAAATGTTACACTATAGACAATAGGGAAGTCCTTGTTGTAGGAACAAAGAAAGATGTGGAAGTTAAGATTGTTTCTTATCCTAAGGCCGCTTATAAGAAGGATATAATTATGGTTGAAACTCAACCCCATAATGGAATATTATTATCAAGACAATGGGAAGCTATAGTAGGGGGTAATGTTTAGCTTGATCTTTCATATGCTACTATTATGATAAATGTGAATGAAGTGAAATTATACCAAGAACCCTGGGAACCTATGGTAGTTGAGAAATTTGATCCAAATTAGATGACTTGTTTCCTCAATGTAAGTATGGATAATTTAAGGGTGCATTAGATTGAACCTAAATTAAAGACTACTGAACCAATTGTAAATGAGTTACAAATGCAACAAAAAGGATTATGGCAAATGTATTTTTATGGTGCATGCTCAAGAGAAGGGTCTAAAGCTAGTATACTATTTGTTTCACCATCAGGTACTACTTTCAAATATTATTTTTTTCTCATATTTGAATGTACTAATAACACTATTGAATATGAAGCACTCCTTTTGAGATTAGAAATTGCTGTAAAAAATAGAATTAAACTATTGTGGGTTTTTGGAGATTCAAAGTTGGTAGTTTCATGTTAGATCCCTTTATGATTTAATAAATAAGAGGTTGGAACAATACAAAGATATATTTTGGGATAGGATTTAATTATTTTATGTATTTTAAATTGAATGGATAGAAACATCTGGTAACATTATTACCGATTTCCTGGCCAATGTGGCTTTGAAGAACAATGATGTAACACCGACTACGGTTTCCCTGATAGAAACAAAGCCTAGACCTTCTATCCCTGATAACATTTATAATTGGAAAGACTTTGAGGATGATGGTGATATTTTTAGATTTATTCAATGTATTTATAATTATGAGGGTCAAAATATAGATTGAAATGCATTGGTAGAGGTTGTGGATGGAAAGGAAAGAATATTTGTAAATTTATAAGTGGTTTAGTTGAGAAAAAATAAGATCCCACAAGGTTTCGTAGAATTAGATGCAAATTTTATGATAATGATAGTCATTTATACCATAAATCCTTTGCTAAATTGGAAGATTTTGATGAAATCAATTTAAGATATGAAACTTCCCCTAAGATAGTATACTTAGGGAAGAAATTGGTTCCACACATAAGAACCAATATAGTCAATTTGTTAAGAAAGTACAAACATGTTTTTTCTTAGTCTCATGAAGATTTGAAAGCTTATAAAGAGGACTTGTTTTAGCATGAAATTCCTTTGACATCGGATGCTAAAACTTTCAGGTAGAAACAAAGGCCTATTAATCCAACCTTAGCCCCACAAATACAACAAGATTTGATGAAGTTTAGAGATGCTGAAATAATCAAGCCTATCAGAAACTCATCCTAGGTTTATAACTTGGTACTAGTAAGAAATAAAAATAGGGATATAAGGTTGTGTGTTGATCTCATAAATTTAAATGTTACTTCTTTAAAAGATAATTATTCATTCCCTAATATGGCGGTCATGTTGCAAAAATTCACCAGTTGTGATCTACTATCCTGGTGCAGGAGCACCTATTATTTGGATGTCTCAAGGAGAATTTAATATTCCACATTTTCTATAATATGGTTTCATTATTATGTAATGTCCTAAATAATATTTGGAATCCATTCAAACCATTTTGTAAGGCTATTAAAGTCATTATAATCATAGTGACCTATAAGGATATGATAAAGTCTAACATGGTAAAACCACTCAAATATATCCAAATATAGTGAAAATGATGTAATTAGAGTATTTAAAATATTTTCATCATATTTTAAAAGGTTTAGTGAAGGTTTGAGGATATTTGAACAATAATTGTAAAACTTGTTCAAAAGTTGTCAAAATTATAATGACAACTTTTACAACTTGGTGACAACTTTTCAAAAATTTGTTAAAATTTGTTAATGGGTAGTTTTAAGTTGGTTGGATGGTTTATTATGATTCAAAATTATATAAATTTGGTCTCCAAAAAATGAAATTGTAAGTTGGAGGAGTTTGAAGGAGAATTTGGAATGGAAGAAAACTTGTTTTTGATGTAAAATATTTCAGTTTTCTGATTATTTTTCCTGAAAATTCTCTGATATTTTTATTGGTTTGAAATCATTTGAAATGATACAGAATAAAACTTACTTTTTTATAAAGGTATAATATTTATCTTTCTTTTGGTTTTGGTTTGGTTTATTTTAATTATGTTTTGTGGAAGTTATAGCCGTTTTGGTACAGACGGGCTGAATTCTGTCATAACATGAGCAACTTTGGAAAAAATGCAATAACTTTTGTTTCATTCCTTGAATTGGGCTATAACACGGGGAAAATGTTTTTAATTCACTATTATTAAATACCACCAATGGGATTGGCTTCATTGTTTCATTTATGGAAGTTATTAATAAATGTTTGAGGGTTTCAAATTCTGCCCTAGTTTGAGAAATTGTTTTAAGATTGCAAAATAGTTGCATTTATTGGAATAATTGAAGGAAGTTTGTAAATTTGAATCTTACACTTGAATCAAGTGGTATCAAAGCCCAAAAATTCTGAGAAAAATGTGTTTTGTGGTTGTGTGTTTATCTTTTATAGGTTGAAGAGAGAACCTGGATACCGAGGTAGTAGGCCAAAGAGGAGAAAGGCCTAGGGAGAGGTATCAAAGACAAGAGGAAGAAAGGAGAATTACTTGAGAATAAAATGAATTTATTTATGAAAATAATGCATGGTGATTTTTAGGGTATGGATTCACAAAATAAAAAGAGGGTAGACAAAAATAAAAAGAGAAAAGGAAAGGATAGAAAGATTGAAAAGAGATCTAGAGGCACATACAAAGAAGTTGGAGAAACTTCTTGAAATCATAGTGCAGAGAATACTTGATGATGATGAAGTTCAAGATATTGAAGTAGTGAAAAATTGTGAAGAATATGTAACACCTCATGCTGAAAAGATTCAATAAATAAGGGAAGAACAAAGAGAAACAAAGATAGAAGAGACAAAAGAGGAAGAGTTGATTGAATCTAATGAGAAAGTTGAACCAATTGAAGACTCCATAAAGATGGACATTGT
>MU226254.1:2271007-2302723 GCA_018584345.1 Thuja plicata
TTTCTATAATATGGTTTCATTATTATGTAATGTCCTAAATAATATTTGGAATCCATTCAAACCATTTTGTAAGGCTATTAAAGCCATTAAAATCATAGTGACCTATAAGGTTATGATAAAGTCTAACGTGGTAAAACCACTCAAATATATCCAAATATAGTGGAATTGATGTAATTAGAGTATTTAAAATATTTTCATCATATTTTAAAAGGTTTAGTGAAAGTTTGAGGATATTTGAACAATAATTGTAAAAGTTGTTCAAAAGTTGTCAAAATTATAATGACAACTTTTACAACTTGGTGACAACTTTTTAAAAAATTGTTAAAATTTGTTAATGGGTAGTTTTAAGTTGATTGGATGGTTTATTATGATTTCAAATTATATAAATTTGGTCTCCAAAACACAAAATTGTAAGTTGGAGGAGTTTGAAGGAGAATTTGGAATGGAAGAAAACTTGTTTTTGATGTAAAATATTTTAGTTTTCTGATTATTTTTCCTGAAACTTCTCTGATGTTTTTATTGGTTTGAACTCATTTGAAATGATATAGACCTAAAAATTACTTTTTTAGAAAGGTATAATATTTATCTTTCTTTTGGTTTTTTATTGGTTTATTTTCATTACGTTTTGTGGAAGTTATAGCCATTTTGGTACAGACTGGTTGAATTATGTCATAACATGAGCAACTTTGGAAAAAATGCAATAACTTTTATTTCATTGCTTGAATTGGGCTATAACATGGGGAAAATGTTTTTAATTCACTGTTATTGAATCCCACCAATGGGATTGGCTTCATTGTTTCATTTATGGAAGTTATTAATAAATGTTTGAGGGTTTCAAATTCTGCCCTAGTTTGAGAAATTGTTTTAAGATTGCAAAATAGTTGCATTTATTGGAATAATTGAAGGAAGTTTGTAAATTTGAATCCTACTTTTGCATCATATCCATGATGAATTAATTTTATATATACAACTAGGTAAAGGTCAAATAATCTAAACAATACAAGATTGGTTTCACTAGTCCTTGGGGAATAGATGTATATGTGAGGTGTATTTTGGTCTAACAAACATAGGTGCTACATTTCAGAGGGAAATGGATGTAGCTTTCAAATTATTTACTGATGTTAACATTGATGAACTATAAATAATTTAATGTTTGAATATGATAAGTTGATGATCACCGAGATAAAAAAGGTAAATGCAAGACATTAAATCAGTTAATGTATTGTATTGTCATTGATTTCAACTTAATATGTTATGATTGCTCATAAACATATTGTCACAACACTTGGAGATCTAAACAGACAAAAAAAAATTATCGGTAAAGGTATACACCGAGTGACAGGGTTACTCATGAAAAGTGAGCCCCGAGTAGTTCATAGTGTTGCCTAAAAAATAGACAAAATCGACGGATAGTGTTACCCGAGATCAGTAGTACCCGAGAAAGTGTTATCGATAAAACTAAGAGTTGATGACCGAAATCAACTAGAGTTAGAAAATGACAAAACTACTTAGTTAGCAGGGCTATATTTAGAGTTAACTGATTGATTTCTTTATTCTTATCGACCCGTATAACTTAGGATAAGAAGAAGATTTAAGCTATTTTTATTGATAGTTGTCAAGGAGAAATCTATGGAATAAAACTAAAGCAAATCTTTAACTATTAAAGCAATGCATGGCGAGATTTGCAGATCAAGATGCAATCTACATCAAGAATAAGAAAGAAAAGGAGATTGAATGATGAAATCATGTCTATATAAAGAGACAAGGAATTCATTATGAAAACAGGAATGTTGAATATAATTCTAGTGAAGCTAGAAGTCTTTATAC
This sequence comes from Thuja plicata, assembly GCA_018584345.1. NCBI lineage: Eukaryota > Viridiplantae > Streptophyta > Pinopsida > Cupressales > Cupressaceae > Thuja > Thuja plicata. The sequence goes on from MU226254.1 coordinate 2,272,835, forward strand.
AAATCTGATCATACAGGCTGAGGAAAAAAGCCAAAGAAAATCTCTAGACACCAAGCAACATAAGAAAGAGCATTCACTGAAAAGAAAGAAGAAAGAAGGGGAGAAAAGGAATTTTAGAGAACATTGATCAGAGAGTTATTATGGCCTACAATAGATCTAAAAATCTGCAAGTTAAAGTTGTATTATTGAACATATCATTTACTATTTTAGTTTAACCATTGATTCAAAAAATCTTTTAACCGAGTGGGATTTAACCATTCTTATTGTATTGAGATACTCAAGAGTATCAAAAGGTTTTCTTGTTCACAACATGGTGAATTCTAGGTTAAAAGAAAAGCTGTTAGTTGTGAATCCTCTAACAAGGTTGCACTTAAGAGTGTGTTTGTAACCTTTAACAAGGTTGGCTCTTCACTGAGCTCACTTCAGAAGAGTGAATTTTTTGGTTTACCGATCCCAAGTGCTTTTTCCCTTAACAGGGTTTCCATGTCAAAAATCCATGTGTCAAATGTGTATATGCCTCATTACTTTGATGTTTTCCTTTACACATTACTAAAACAAAATTGGTCGGTAAACACTAAGTTTAATTACTGCTACTCGGTAAAGGCTAGAAAAAGATAAATAGTATATTCACCGAGCAGTGTATATTTAATAAAATTACATAAGGCATACATCTTGTAGGAATGAAAGATAACTGAAGGTATTATATTTCTGATATAAGTTTTGGTAGAATTATTGGAATTATTTTTAAGGCCATTGATTCACCGCCCCCCTGTAAGTTATTCTAACAATTGGTATCAAAGCTTTGGTGCTTGGAAGAGAGTTTTAAGACTCAAGCTAAAGATCACAAGATGAGTAAAAGGGATGTGCCTAAGTTGAAAAAAGATAACTTTTCATCATGGAAAAGAAGGATAAGACTCCATCTATCAGGTATTATAAATGATGTCACACAATACTTGGTGTATAGTCAGAAAATGGAAGCACTTCCATGGTAGACTAGTTTAGCCTTCTAAGTAAGTGGTTTTGGGTCATATTAGGCACCTTGAATGGGTTCCTGAATTTGACCTAGCTTTCCTCCTATTCTTCCTCTCCTTCCACTTCTTTCCTTCTAATTTTTGGCATCCTAGACTGTAGATCTGAGATCTTTGACCTCAGGGTTAGGGTTGACCTTTTGGGTCTATGTCGACCTTGACCCTGATCTAGGTCAAGGTCAACCTTGACCCTAACCTAGGTCAAGGTTGACCTCAACCTTGACCCAAGGTTCAAATCTCAGTGTCCCACAGTTTTCGGATGTCAATCTTTGCAAAAGTTATTTCCCACTTTCGGGTCAACTATTTTGAGTTCCAAAGCGGTGATTCCTAAATTATATTTAATATAGGTCCTCTTCTAGGGGTATGGGTCTAATTGAAATTTAATTCTCCTATGAATATTCTGCCCTAATTTCATATAAAAGGAAGCCTTTCTCTCTCATTTTCTCTAAGTCTTCTAAGTGCAAAAAGCTCTAACCAAGATTTTGTCAAGAAGAAAAAAGTTCAAGCATCAATTATTCTACATTTTTTCAAGCATTCCAATAATTCAAGTTCTCCATTGAAGATCAAGGATTCAATCTTTCTAGCCTTTGAAGGAATTTGGTTCAAGCATTCAAGATTCAACATTCAAACCCTAGATCTAGCCATCATGGTGGTGTGATCTTCCTTCGAGATCCTTGGGCATCCTCAACACTCATTCATTCTCCCTTCAAGGTGGATTCCAAGCATACAATCATGGAGGTTTATGGTTTCTATTGAGTCCAAGATTTCATATTTACATACTTTCTTACATTTGAATTATAATTGCATATCTATTCAATATCATAGCTTCATTCTTAGATTCAATTCTACTACTTGCTAGCATTCTATACTTTATTGATTTCAAGGTTAATTCCTAAATCAGGGTTTGACTAAGGAAAACCCCTCCCCCCCAACAAAAAAATCTATTTTTCTTGCATGTACAGGTTTAGGACTGCTGATTTGGACTCATATCTGGATACCCTTTTTGGCTTTCTGTCGGGCTCTACAAATAGATTCTCTATAGGACCTGTGCAGGTCAAGGTTGACATTATTGGGTCAGGGTTGACATTTGTGGGTCAAGGTCAACCTTTTTCATAAGGAGCCAGACCAGAAAAAATATTTCTGGGTTTTTTTCATCTCTGCATTCCGGTTCCAGATCATACTTCAATTTTTCTAAAAACAGTCTACAAACCTCATAAAACAACATTCTTTGATCTATAATTATTTAAGGTTAGTACATTTCTCCTATTTCTTTAATTACTATCATATATCATATCTATATAATAAATTAACAGAACCTAGGATGTCCTTCTTTATTCTTATTTCCAATAGATTGATTCATTTATGCATTGATCCTTTTTCAGTTGATCAATTTGGATCCTTCCTTTGTGCATTTGAGAATAAAGGGGAATGTCTTATTTATCCCTCCACTCTAAACATTAAATGTAAGGTGATTAGTTATTTGAGTATCAAAACACTCTTATTCCATTTACATCATTTTTCTACCTTACATTTGTTAATCTTTAAGTTTTGTTGATGATTAGTGACCAACACTTAGTCATTCACTTAGGCAGTTTTAGTTGGCTATCACTATGGCCGAGCTAAAACTATGGCCGAGCTAAAACTATGCAAGGCCGAGCAACATTTCTGAGCAATTTTCAATTTGCCTAGTTACATTGCCGAGCCGAGAAGGATACAGACAGTCAAGTGCCGAGCAGAATAGTTTTTGTACACATGTGTGGAATGATACAAACTTCAAGGAAAAGTGATTTGGCTGACTTGTATAAGCTTTTTGGGCTGACTTATGTATGCATTTAATATTCTTATACGGAGTTAGTTATGCATTTAATTTTTTTATCCTATGCATGAACATTAATTGTTATACCATCAAGGTATGGGTATTAGATCTTGATCGTTGATCTAGATCTCAGTATGAGACTTGAATGGATATATTAGATTGCTTCTAAACCCTATTTTGTAAGTGTGTAAGGAGAAGACGAAGTGTGGTGACTACATTTTGAAGTAAATGCACAGAGGGTTATTTTGCTAAGAAGCAGAGATCAAGTAGAGTGACAATACAGTGAATAGTAGAGTAAATATTATATCAGATTATGAGATCATAGAAGGTATTGGAAAGAGGAGATCCATCATCAGCATTAGAGTGCATAATGAAGGATCAATACTTGAGACATTCTAATCATTGTACTAGGTGAAAATCTCTTAACAGAGTGGTTCTATCAGACCTTTCTTTATCTCTTAACAAAGTGCTTACTTTATTGTAAGTTGAAATCCTTTAACAGGGTAGATTGTAATGATCTTTAGCTCTTAACTGGGCAGACCTTTAATAGGGTAGATTACATTTTGTAATCAAAATTGTAGCCTTAATAGGCACACTTTATTACTACAATAGTGGAGAATTTTGTGGGTGTCATCCCCACCCCAGTTTCACCTATTTGGGTTTCTGGGTTACCAAGTTGTTGTGTTATGTGTTATTTATTTCATTATGTTGATGCTATCTGAGATTACATTAGATTCATATATGTATGAATGTAGATCAGTTTGTTTTAAATGTTTATATTTGAAGATCTGATTCACCCCCCCCTCTTAGTATCTTGCTTTTCCATTATTGTATTTCCAACAATTGGTATCAGAGCACAGTTCTCTAAAAAGGTTATAATCAACTTGAGAATACAGATCTTGAGATGGAGATCTATAAGATGGGTAAAGTCATTGAGATTCAAAAGATTGATATTCATCTAGCACTACAATAGCTTGAGACTACAAGACATGAATTAAAGAAGTCCTTGATTGTAAGGAAAGTTTTGGCCAAACAAATGAATGACACTCATTATCAGGAAGAGGAAACCACAAATCTATTTTAGAATGGAGATTCTACTGAGAGCAATGTAGCAATAGCAGATCTACTAGAAAAGAACAGTGCACTATGTGAAGAAGTCAAAAAAATGAAAAAGGAACAAGAAGCCCAATCAATAAGAATGTGTGAATTTGTTGAATAGAAAAAGAAAGCCGAAGATGACAAGGCTATGGTAGAAGAAGACAAGAGAATGATGACTACCAAACTTGATGAAAGAACATATGATGTACAAACAATGATAGTCAATCAAGTAGAGATGGAAAATTAGCTGCTACTTATGAATCAGGAGATCAGTAGGAAAGACTTGGAGATTGTTAATCTTAGATCTGAGAACAACCAATTGAAAGATGAATTGAGATCTGAGAAATAAATTAATAATATAGTGAATGATCCAAGTGTTGCTATGAGCTACTTTGAACAACTAGTGGAAGCATCAAGAAGACCTAAAGATTCTTCTGGATTAGGTCACACTGAACAACATACAACCATTGAAGAAGGAGAATCATCTAAGACAGGTGAAAGAAGGTATTCTAAGCCAAGAAACAACAAACCTATTTGCCATCACTGTGGGAAACCAGGTCATACAACAAACATTTTCCGAAGCAAGAATGGTAAGTCCAATCTGAAAACTAATTTTAATGGTTATTTCTTTAACTATAATAAGTTTGGACATCAAGCACATGAATGTAAGATAAAGGCAATAAAAGCACCTAGACTCAATGGTAATTTCTATAAATGTCACAAATATGGTCATAGAGCACAAGATTGCAGGTCAAAAGGTAACCAACAGTGGACATCAAAGGTACAAGAGAAATCACCAAGAAAAGGAAATACTCACAATTGGGATTACAATACATGGCATAGTTGTCATTACTGTGGTGAGTATGGACATGTTCCAGAAAAATGCATAAGGACACATTTCAGAGGAAAATCTAAAATTTGGATGAATGGAAGCCCAGTTTGTCATAGTTGTCTGAAAATTGGTCATACAAGGAAAGATTGCAAGACTAGGGTACCTACTCCTACTGTTGAGAAAATACGGGAACAGATGAACAAGACATGGGTTAAGAAGTCTAAACCATGCAGCAGTGAAGCTCGTGAAGCCAAGGTCACCCAATCCAATGGATCAGGTGATCACATCATCTCCAACTAAGAAAAAGAGGTATGTAAGGAACTGTATCTAAAACTCTTGTCTTACATCAGTTCCTAACATGAAGTGTACCAAAGTCCATATTTGCATATGTTAAGATGCACCAAGACATATTTTGAAGACAAATGCCAAGTTGAGCCAATTTCACTATAGGTGTCGAGTACTATTCATGGACACTAAAGCCGAGTTCTTTAGTGAGTGCCAAGTTTTGTTGGCCAAGTAAGTTTTATGATGGCCGAGTTTAGTAAGCTGAGTGTGATGCAAGTTGTGTTAAAGCTGAGGAAAACTGGCTTGCACTAACTCAATGGGTAGAACATTCATTGCTTACCTACCTTGACCTTTCAAAGTTTATAAAGGATGAACAGTTAACACTTCATTTTTACCTTGCAATTTTTACTATTTACGGAGTGATTAAAGTAATTTGTAGAATTGATCTTAACAAAGTTAGCTACAAAGATTTCATTAGTGTGTCATCGGCAATCCTAAGGTGAACAATGTGAAGCATTACTTGTCGAGGTACTCTATTTTTTAGCTTTTGAACCCTAATTTCAAGATTATGGCTGCAAGTTATTCCGCACCAGCTAAGAGTATGGAGGTAGAACCATAGCAAATTTAGTTAGTACAGAGTGATGAATATGAACCTCTCAACTTTTGAGTTGTTCCTGAAAGTGTGATTCAGAGTGATTTAATAGGAGCCCTCTCATCTATTCCACCCAAGGTACTTATGATCCATGATGTTTGATCATGTTATATGGTTAATATTGGTGAAGTAGGTGATAGTGAATTAAGGAAATCCTACAGCAAATTGTGTGACAATGGAGTTCTAAAGGCAGAATTCAAACATTTAGCCGACAAAGGGCTAACTCGTGCCCTAGATTTTTCACAAGGTTTCAAAGATGAATGGATTAAGGTTATCCTTAGCCAAGTTCATGACATGTGTATGTGGTTGGATAATGGACTAGTTAAGATCACCAAAAGCATGATTCATCGAGTGAATAGATATCATGTAGTGAACGAAAAATGAGCAATGAGGGATAACAACAAAGAAGAAATTACACTAAACACTGGAGCCGTATGGAATAACAGAGGTATGACTATCTCTACAATTACTGACCTAGAACTTGATTTTGGAGTAAGAGTAATAGCACAATTTAAGAAACCAACAAGTATTGATGAGGTATGTGATACTTTGAGGAATTCAACAGGGTTAGCAACTTTTAAGTTCATTAAGTATGAAAAGTTGAAAACTATAGATAGGCACAAAGTACAGGAAGCACTATTGGATATGCTGAGTACTTTCAAATTAACTCCTACAGAGATAGGAATCATGTGCCCAATGAACTTTATGATTTTCTATCAAGCAAATGGGAATTTTCACTTGCCACAAAAAGATAGATCAGGGAGGGAACTCTAGCCTAGGTAATACCTAAGCTAACCTCAAAACAAAGAGCCAAATTCAGTGAGGAATACAAGAGAAGATTTGTTCCTAAACTTAGAGGCTATGCTGTTCTGAAAAATGATATTGAAAGTGTAGTACAGTAGAGCACAAGGATCTGGAAGGAAATCTTTGGACTGATCATTCCAAAAGATAAGAAATCTAGTGAGGGGACATCCGAGAAAAAGACAAAAGAAGTTGAAGTGAAAACTACCCCTGAGCCACAGATAAATAAAGGTCAAATTGCCATAGAAAAGAACAAAACCAAAGATGCATTAGACTCAACTAATTCTGTTGATCTGACTGCAGACAGTCCTATGGATTTTATAGTTGATGATCCAAGCAATTTGAATGTCGAGGAACAAGAGATGCCGAGTGGTAAAGACACTGATTCACCTATTAAGAAAATTGATACTGAAGAAGGGAAGACTACAACATCTGATGAAATAATTGAAGTTGTCAATGATAAAAAAAGTGAAGAGAACCAACAAACAAATGAACAAGAGGTAACTTCACAGAACCCACCTATTTTAGAGGTTGTGAAAACAATTTTAGATAGTGGAGTAGGGATGACAGATACTATTGATAAGCCTAAAGAAGAAGAGGCAATGCAAGTGTTGGTTGATCTACCACACTCTACGTCATCCACTCCTACAGGTCCTAAAACTAGTGGTATGCCCAATCCACAGACAATACTAATAGAATGAAAAGAGGCAATGGATATTGACACTGTCAAAGGGAAAGATATTATGCTGCAGAGCATAAGTTCTCCAGAGGTGAAGAAAAAGAAAATCTTGAAGAAGAAGTCTCAGATTCTAGATGTAACATTAGATGAATTCATTGTGATTCCATAATGGGATCCCAATGAGTTATCTTTTGAACAAATAGGGACTCTTCAAAAATTACTTAAGAGGAAGAAGAGACAGGAAGAGATGAATATAGAACAAAAGCAAAAGTAGGTGTTGCATGACATCAAAGACATATTTGCAAAGGATTTTGACTTAAAGGATGAAACACCTCAAGCTCCAATCATTGATCAACTAGTCAACATTGTACAGAAGGTAACTGACAAGGACATAAACAGCAATGAGAAGCTTCTACAATGGTCCAGGAGAATATTTGAGAGCAAAGTTCAAGAGAAGATCTCAGAAGAGATTGCAACAAAACATGTTGAACTTTCTATTCTTGCAGAAACTTTAGAGAAAGTTACAGCCAATGTTTATTATTTGTACAGAAAATTATGTGATGTTGAATTTTTCACAAAGGATAATCTACAACTTGTTGAGAAGCTACAGTTAGATTTAAGATCAACTGGTACTACTTTGGGTAAAGATACTACCTCTAGTTCTTTACATCTTAATAAGTTGATAAATGCACAACTAAGAATAGCCGAGCTTATGGCTGAAGATGGTCGAATAAGGACCAAATTGATAACTATTCAGACAAACCTGTTGCCTCACTTGGAGGTAATACAGAAGGAACTTTCAAATGCAAAGGAATTATCACAGAGCGGTGCAAATCTATCAACTACAGAAAGTTTAGTGAGTCTAGCTGCTGAGCTAGAAATAAAATTGGAAGTTATGAAGATTGCAAAGGAAAGCTAGGATACTAAATTTGAAGCCACCCTGTAGCTTCATAAACAATTTTTGGATAAGTACAACTTAACCCCACCTGCAATCAGTGACAAAAACAAGGGGGAAATTGGAAAGGAAGTTGGAAAGGATACAGTATGATACATCAGTACAGCATAGGTACACTTGTATATAAATTTTTGAAGGCATGCAAAATTTTTGTATGGATTATTTCTGAGTATATTCCTAGGGGGAGTACTTTGTATACTTAGGAAATATTTTGATGAAATGAACGGAAGTAATGATAAGTGTTTTTGCCACTAATATCAAAGGGGGAGTTTGTTAATCTCTAAGTTCTGTTGATGATTAGTGACCAACACTTAGTCATTCACTTAGGCAGTTTTAGTTGGCTATCACTGTGGCTGAGCTAAAACTATGCAAGGCCGAGCAACATTGCTGAGCAGTTTTCAGTTTACCTAGTTACATTGTTGAGCCGAGTTACATTGCTGAGTCGAGAAGGATACAGATAGTCAAGTGCTGAGAAGAATAGTTTTTGTATACATGTCTAGAATGATACAAACTTCGAGGACAAGTGATCTGGCTGACTTGTATAAGCTTTTTGGGCTAACTTATGTATGCATTTAATATTCTTATACGGAGTTAGTTATGCATTTAATTGTTTTATCCTATGCATGAACATTAAGTGTAATACCATCAAGGTATGGGTATTAGATCTTGATCGTTGATCTAGATCTCACTATGAGACTTGAACGGATATATTAGATTGCTTCTAAACCCTATTTTGTAAGTGTGTAAGGAGAAAATGAAGTGTGCTGACTACATTTTGAAGTAAATGCACAGAGGGTTATTTTGTTAAGAAGCAGAGATCAAGCAGAGTGACAACACAGTGAACAACAGAGTAAAGATTATATCATATTATGAGATCATAGAAGGTACTGGAAAGAGGAGATCTATCATCAACATCAGAGTGCATAATGAAGGATCAATACTTGAGACATTCTAATCATTGTATCAGGCGAAAATCTCTTAACAGAGTGGTTCTAGCAGACCCTTCTTTATCTCTTAACAGAGTGCTTACTTTATTGTAAGTTGAAATCCTTTAACAGGGTAGATTGTAATGAACTTTAGCTCTTAATCGGGCATACCTTTAACATGGTAGATTATATTTTGTAATCAACATTTTTAGCCTTAACAGGCACACTTTATTACTGCAGTAGTGGAGAATTTTGTGGGTGTCATCCCCACCCCAGTTTTACCTATTTGGGTTTCTGGGTTACCAAGTTATTATGTTATGTGTTATTTATTTCATTGTGTGGATGCTATCTGAGATTACATTAGATTCATATATGTATGAATGTGGATTGGTTTTTTTTAAGTGTTTAAATTTGAAGATCTGATTCACTCCCCCCCTCTCAGTATCTTTCTTTCCCATTATTGTATTTCCAACAACATTTTGGTGAACCCACGATAGACAAATATTTCTTTTTGGTGTTAGATTTGCATTTCATCTTAGATCTTTCATGCATATAGAAGTATTTTTTATTTTATTCTCTTGCATTTATATTTCAAAATTCATAAAAATCACAAAGTTTCTTTAAAAATACAAAAACATTTACATTTTTCATTGTGTTCAACATGTATGATTTTTGTTTTGAATACTTCGATGAAGCTTTTGTTGCTAAAGAGGATAGATCCCCTAATGAGGTACATGGAAGTGAGGATGAAATTTGTTTGAATACGGTCTCCATGGATCCTATTCCTCTTTCATCCTCCTCTACAATCTCTTCAATTGACCTTTACCATAGAAGTGAGTTTAGGATAGATGTTACTTATTCTCCTAATATATGTCTTTTCTATGAGCCTACTTTAGAATATAATTCTTTCACCTTTAGGGATCAAGCTCTAGGCACTCCTACAATGTTATTTATTGATAGGGATGATAATCCTCCTATTTGGGATGAACCTTTGGATTTGGATGTTGATTACTCTCTTCCTCATGAAGCCATTAGGGATTAATCTACTTTTTGGGATGAACACTTGGATAAAGACATTGATTTATCCCCTTCTTGTGAAGATGCTCTGATACAAGAGGGTGATTTATTAATGGATGACATGTTCATACATGATGATGACTCTTTTTCTAAAACACACTCCCCTTACGTGGACATTTTAGGGAAAGAAGAGAACATTATTGATACATTACCTCTAATTGGGATTCCTTCTAGTGATGATGCATTAGCAGAAAATAATATGAATTCCCTTAATGCTCTCCCTCTTAGTGATGATCCTATGGTGAATCAAACTCCTACCTCATCTTCTCCTAGGATGTATTCCTTTTTTCCTTCTTGTGAATCTATCGAACATACTAATGATGACATAGTGACTACTGAAGTTCAATTGACTTCTTTTCATGGTCATGGGTATCATTTACTAGTTAAACAAGGATTCCATAGTCAAGGATGTGTTAAACATAAATAGGGAATTCAAATGCCCTGACAGAATGGGGGGCATGAGCATTCTTATGGATTGGGATTTAATCCTCAACAACATAGCAATGCTACCAACATCTCAAATAACATTTCAAAACATGATGACCCTATGAAGGAATTTGACCAAGAGGTTATTCTGCCTAAACTCCTTCATACTAAGATGATTACTAGACCTAAATGCAAAAAGAAACATAGTCTATACTTGAAGATTATTCCTTTTTTTTCAATCATAGATTTCATGATCACTCTAATGAATGTCAATCTTTACATTATAAGATTAGGCAGCTAATTGATAGTAAAGTTATTTATATATCATGTGGCAATGAGTTATATTTCAATCCTATTTTCTCTAAATAACATTTATGTTCCTATTATGGAACTCCATATTATGCAAACAATGTTAGCCTAATCTTTGGGGGCTCGTTGTCTTGCATATTATTGTGAGAAATATAATAGGTCCCCTTTCATCCTTGTTCCTATGCTTGGGGGGCAAGGATGCCATCTCCTTCTCTTCTATCTTTCCAAGATCCCCTTTTCCTTGGTTAAGCAATATCTATCTATTATGTGATATCCAATCATACATGAAAATTTTGGTTTGCATTAAGCATCTATGTCCTTGATTATAACCTATTTTTTTGTTTGACATTGGGTTTCCATGGTTGATAAATCTCTCACCTTGGAAGCTGAATAATGTGTTATCCCTCACAAGGGTTACTTTTTCACTTGTTGCATGATATCTCTTTTCTACAACAACATCTCTTGATATAATTTGATATATCCCTTGCCTTCACACCTGGGAGGACAAGGTATTTTCCTTCTTTCTCTATCTAAGGAGCTACTTTCCTTAGCTTAGTGGCGTGTGTTTATCTTACAACATTATTTCTTCATAAAGATTTGTGTTTTGACTATTGATACCCTCTTATATGAGAGGTGATTATCCTAGGTCATCACCTCTTCTTTATTTTGTAAACTATGTTTTTGATAAACTCTTTCTCTTGCTTTGGGTTAGAGTTTGATTCCTTCATCTGAAGATTCCTCTTCCTCTTGATTACAGGGGGCTTGTTGATTGAATCTTTGTTCCCTCTTTTCTTTGGAAGATGGAATTTTATCTTAAGAACTCCTCTAGGGTAGGGCTCTTTCTGATAAGATCTCTTCCTTTTTGAGGATCCTTTTTCCATAAGTGACATATTCATTTCATGATCATCTATGTTCTTGGATGTAAGGGTCAAGACTCTTCGCTAAGAATATGGTATACATTGTTGTTAAACTGGATATCTCCTTACCTTGTAAATTAGGTATCCTCTTTCTCTTCCTTATCCTTCATAGTGGGTAGTCATGATAAGGATGGGGGCATATATAGGGTCTCCCTTGTACTATATTTTACATTAATTTACATTTTTCAGCATGCTAAATCCTTGGAAGGTAACGCACACAAGTTGCTAAATCCTGAAGAGATACACATTTTTACTTTTATTTTGCTAAATCCTTGGAAGGTAATGCACATAAGTTGCTAAATCCTGAAGAGATACGCATTTTTACTTTTATTTTGCTAAATCCTTGGAATTTTACACACACAAGTTGCTAAATCTTGAAGAGATATGCATTTTTACTTTTATTTTGGTAAATCCTTGGAAGGTAACACACACAAGTTGCTAGATCCTGAAGAGATACACACCCTTTTATTTTACAATATGCTAAATCCTTGAAAGGTAGCACACATAAGTTGCTAAATCCTGAATGGACATTCATTTTATATTCCATGGCGATACAAGAATGTGGATCTATGGATATTTTCAAAAGCTGTTAGAAGACACATTACAATTACAAGCACAGTTTATGGGTGAACCTGTTGGGCTCTCCCTCCTTGGTGATTCATAGTAAGGTGGGCATCTTACTAGGTGAGGTAATCACTTTCCCTTCTCTCTCATTCACTTTCATGCTAGTAGGATTAGATCATGAAGCTATGTTATCTATAGTGTTGTTCTTATCTTTCTTATGTAGTCACTTATATTTCTATGATTGATTACTCTTTACGTTCATATCTTTATGTATGTATGTTGAGTAAGAATCCTTGATCTAGGGGCTCATTTCCTTGACTTAGTGATGTTATATCTCATTGTGATCCACCAGTGTCTTTCTTCTAACTTTACTATGAGCATGTTTGATTTCTATACTCCTGCTAAAGTGGGGGCTATATGTATACTCGAAAAATGGATTTGATTTCTATACTCCTGCTAAAGTGGGGGCTAAATGTATACTCAAAAAATGGAAGCAATTTCATGGTAGACTGGTTTAGCCTTTTGAGTAAGTGGTTTTGGGTCATATCAAGCACCTTGAATCGGTTCCTAACTTTGACCTAGCTTTCCCCCTGTTCTTCCTCTCCTTCCACTTCTTTCCATCCAATTTTTGGCATCCTAGACTGCAGATCTGAGATCTTTGACCTCAGGGTTAGGGTCAACCTTTTGGGTCTATGTCAACCTCAACCCTAACCTAGGTCAAGGTCAACCTCAACCTTTACCTAGGTCAAGTTTGACCTCGACCCTGACCTAAGGTTCAAATCTCAGGGTCCCACAGTTTTTGGATGTCGGTCTTTGCAAAAGTTATTTCCCACTTCTAGGTTGGCTATTTTGGGTTTCAAAGTGGTGATTCCTAAATTATATTTAATATAGGTCCTCTTCTAGGGGCATGGGTCTAATTGGAATTTAATTCTCCTATGAAGATTGTATTCCATATAAAAGGAAGCCTTTCTCTCTCATTTTCTCTAAGTCTTCTAAGTGCAAAAAGCTCTAACCAAGATTTTGTCAAGAAGAAAAAATTTCAAGCATCCATTATTCTACATGTTTTCAAGCCTTCCAAGCATTCAATTTCTCCATTGAAGATTAATTATTCAAGCTTTATAGCCTTTGAAGGAATTTTGTTCAAGCATTCAAGATTCAACATTCAAACCCTAGATCTAGCCATCATGGTGGTGTGATCTTCCTTCAAGATCCTTGGGCATCCTCAATGCTCATTCAATCTCCCTTCAAGGTGGATTCCAAGCATACAATCATGGAGGTTTATGGTTTCTATTTATTTCAATATTTCATATTTACATACTTGCTTACATTTGAATTACAATTGCATATCTATTCAATATCATAGCTTCATTCTTAGATTCAATTCTACTACTTGCTAGCATTCTATACTTTATTGATTTCAAGGTTAATTCCTAAATTAGGGTTTGACTAAGGAAAACCCCTCCCCCCCAACAAAAAAATCTATTTTTCTTGCATATACAGGTTCAGGACTGTGGATTTGGACTCAGATCTGGATACCCTTTTCGGCTTTCTGTCAGGCTCTGCAAATAGATTATCTATCGGACCTATGTAGGTCAAGGTCGAAATTATTGGGTCAGGGTTGACATTTGTGGGTAAAGGTCAACCTTTTTCATAAGATAGAGTTGGATCAGAAAAATATTTTTGGGTTTTTTTTGTCTCTGCGTTCTGGTTCTAGATCATACTTCAGTTTTTCCATAAACAACCTACAGACCTCAGAAAACAACATTCTTTGATCTGAAATCATTTAAGGTTAGTACATTTCTCCTATTTCTTTAATTACTATCATATATAATATCTATATAATCAATTAACAAAACCTAGGATCTCCTTCTTTATTCTTATTTCCAATAGATTGATTCATTTATGCATTGACCCTTTTTGGGTTGATCAATTTGGATACTTCCTTTGTGCATTTGAGAATAAAGCGGAATGCCTTATTTATCCCTCCACTCTAAACATTAAATGTAAGGTGATAAGTGATTTGAGTATCAAAACACTCTTATTCCATTTACATTATTTTTCTACCTTACACTTGGATACTAAATATGTTGCACCAACAGGACCTCTGACTATTGATCAATTGAGAGATAAACATGTACAAAACTCTATGATGATAGAACTTGATTCTTCACTATCCGATGTTGAATTTGAAGATGTCAAATCATGCACCACTATAAAGAAAATGTGGGAAAAACTCAAGCTAGTACATGGAGGAGATACAAATGTACTTAGAGCTAAAGCTGAAATCCTCAGAGGAAAGTTTGATGATCTAAGCATGAAACAAGGAGAGAACATCACTCATTATAGTAGCAAAATAAAATAAGTTGTTAATGCTATCTGAGGAGTAGGAGGAGTACTTGAGGAAGACATAGTGGTAAGGAAAATTTCTAGAACCTTACTACCTGTTTATGCAATTAGACTATCTACAATTCAAGAAATGAGAGCAGTAGCAAATAACAATGTTACTCTCGATAGTTTGATTGGTAGAATTATTTCATTTGAGATGAATAACTATGAAAACAATGTCTTACCAACTATTGAGTCTGCATTCAAATATTCTCTGAAAATAAGTAAATCAAGTCATAAACACACTATGAGAAATGATATTGAAAGTGATAGTGATGAACAAGAACTTGATGAAATTGAAGCACTAATGGATAGAAGATTGCAAAGATGCAAAGGTAGATACAAAGGTAAATTACCATTTGTCTATTTTAATTGCAAATAAATTGGACATTTTGTTGCTAGATGCCCTAACAAAATAAAAGATGAAAGAAACAATGATAAATATTATGAAAATAATTTTAACAGAAGTGATGACCGAGACTACAGAAGAAACTGACACTCTGACAAAAGAGATAACTATTAGATTAGGTGAAATCCTAATCTCCTAAGAACACCTGCATGCATAACCCTGTCACATGGAAGAAGCAAAAGAACAGAAAGAGAGAAAAAACTATGGAGGCCAAAAGATAACAATCATCATGTGCACATTCAATAGAGCAATCTTCTATAATGAAAAATATCTTAGTTATAAAATACAAAGAGGTGATTCCTTAAAAAGGAATCACGAAACCCTAAGGTTAGCTTAAGCAACTAGAGTGAATAGGTGAGTTAGTAATTAGATCAAAATGATTTAATTAATAACCCAAAAGGCCTATTACTCTAACACCCCCCTTAAGATAAGCTTAGGGAGAAGTTAAAACCTTGGAGACTACTGCAGAAAGAAAGAAAGATGGGTCTTGACAACAAAGGCCTGATCAGGTACCCAAGTAAAAGAAATCTCTGTAAAGCGGGGAAATAGAGAAAACCTAGTGGGAAAAATGCTATCCCAAAAGGAGATAAACTAGATGAAGGAAACAAAACCTCCAATCTATGGAATGTCCCAAAGAAAGGAACAAGAAAGAGCATGTATAGCATCTCCAAAGCATGAAGTTGCAAACAATGTTAGAAGAAACTGCTGGAACCCCCACTAAAATAGTGCATGACCAAGTAGAGAAGACAAAGTATGAAGAGCTGATCAATCGAAGAGGTGACCTCCAAAAGTAGGAATGAATGAGTGTCTATATAGTAGATGATCCATCTCACCAAAATGCATAGGTTCCTAGCCACTGCATCCACCTAGTACATAGGAACAAAAAATGAATACGTAGATCACTCAACCGAACCAAGGAAGCAATAGAACTAACAAGCGACCCCCCCATAATGCCGAACAGGGAGAGGTGTGATAGGAACACTAAAATGCAATGCCAAAAACAACTACAAGAAGAAGAATCAGGAACACCCATAGTGTAGAAGAAGATACAGGCACAGGATAAAGGGCGGTGTCGTAGTAGAAGAAATGATCTTCTAGACACACTTCATGGGGAAAATGTCATAGAAGCGACACTCACTTGACAAAGGTGGATGAGCACATAAGAAAAAAAATCATAACCCCCCATGGAACTTTATAACTGAGTGCAAGTACAAACAAACACAAGGTGCTAAAAATCCCAGATATGCAAAAGAAGACACTTTATCTTAGTGCATTTACAAAAAAAAGAATGCTACAGAAGAAGTATACAATGCTCAGAAAGTCAGAAAGAAGAGTGAGCTAGAAGAATAGAAGTAGAGATCCTAGGACCTATAAAACCCAAGTAATCTGCTAGAGTGTGAAAGTACAAAACTTGGATAAAAGACCCCTGCCACTAAAAACTCACTGAACCATCTTTCCAACGATATCTAGTTTTCCAAAAAAAGAGTCTGAATGAGCAAGATATGGCTCCCGAAAGGAAAAAAAATATCGGACTTTGATAGAAAAAAGCACTATCAAAATGGCAGAACCAAAACACCCAACCTCCACCATCAAAAAGATCTTGAAAAGAGCTGTCCGACGATATAAAGAAGTCAGAAAAGGGCATTTGTTTGCTTCAGATAGAGCAAAAACACCATCAGAGGGACAAAAAAGGCTCCAAAAAAAACATTTAGCCACTGGGGCTTAAAAATTTTGAGCCCCAGGGTGTATGGCATGCAGGGGGTTAAAGGGCGGAGCCCTTGGTCACCAACATGACTGCCACTAGGTTAAAGAGGAGCCTGCAAGGCTAAAATCCCATTGGGCGGTAGAGCCAGGTGGCAGAAGAGCTGGACCGGCGGTGTCGGGTCGGCAGTGGAGCAGGGTCGACGACCGACGATTGGCGGTACTGGCCATGGTGGAGCGGTAGTGGAGTAGTGGTACTTTAAACATTAATTCTAGATACATTTTTTTTAATGCAAAAAAACCTTAAAAAATGATTTTATTTTATTTTTTTCTCAGTTTTCGTGCACGTAGGCCTTGGAAACCAAAACTTTTTTTTGTCTTAGAGCTAATGTTGTCCAAAATGGACAAATTTTATATGGATTCTAGGGTTTTTTGGTGCTCTAAGCTCAATGGTGATGTCCATTTGAACCCAAAGTGACCAGAAACAAAGCCCACCTCTAGATCTACATAAAAAACTCTAAAAACTTGAAAACCTCCTGCTTCTGAAACACTTCAACAAAACACAAACATAGAGCCACGGGATGGCTCTGATACCATGTTAGATTAGGTGAAATCCTAATCTCCCAAGGACACCTGCATGCATAACCCTATCACATGGAAGAAGCAAAAGAAAAGAAAGAGAGAAAAAACTATGGAGGCCAAAAGATAAGAGGCATCATGTGCACATTCAAAAGAACAATCTGCTATAATGAACAATATCTCATTTATAAAATACAAAGAGGTGATTCCTTAAAAAGGAATCATAAAACCCTAAAAGGGAAACCCTAAGATTGGCTTAAGAAACTAGAGTGAATAGGTGAGTTAGTAATTAGATCAAATGATTTAATTAATAACCCAAAAGGCCTATTACTCTAACAATAACCGAGACTACAAGGACAAAGGCAAGAAGGCTTGTTACTTGGTTGAGAACAAAGATGAAAATACTGACACCGAATCTGATGAAGATATTGAGGTAGTATATTTTTCTATGAAGGATGATTTAAATGAAGAAGAAAGGTATGTTGAAATTGCACTCAAATATAAGGTTAGTAAAAATGATGTCTGGATTATTGATAGTGGTTTTACTCACCACATAACTGGAGATAAAGAAAATTTTGAAAATTTTGAATATTATGATGGTAGATCAGTTAGGATGGGTAATGACTCACCTTGTCTAGTTGAAGGAAAAGGAACCATCATGTTGAATAATCTGATCAGATGTGAAAATGCATATTGGGTGAAAGGACAACTATAATCTATTGAGTATTTCATAGATGAATAACACAGGACACTGAGTTGCATTTGAGATCAAAAAGGAAAAGATCTACAATGGAATAGGAAGGTTGATCGGTACTGGTGAACAAACAAAAGGTAACCTATTCTATCTTGATAATATTGAGACCACTTGTTTATTGGCTATAAATGAGGACATTTGGTTGTGGCATAAAAGGTTATGTCATGTGAATTTTGACAACATGGTTAGAATAAGCAAGAAAAGAAAAGTAAGAGGCTTACTAAGAATGTAAAATCCCAACCATGTCATGTGTAAGAATTGTCAAAAAGGAAAAATGACAAAGTCTAGTTTCAAGATTATTCAAGGACTATTCTAGGATGATGACTATCATGTTCTTAAAAGAGAAATCTAAAGCATTTAAAATGTTCAAATGGTATAAAGCTATAGTTGAAAGGAAATGTGGAAAAGAACTAAAATATTTAAGATGAGATAGAGGAGGATAATTTATTTATGATGAATTCACTAATTTTTGTAATGAGCATGGAATTGCAAGACATGTTTCTGCACCGAGAACACCACAACAAAATGGGATTGCTGAAAGAAGGAATAGATCAATTGTTGACTATGCCAGAACACTAATGATTGAAAAAGGCATCACACAAACATTCTGGAGAGAAGCTCTAAGTACTTATGTCTATACACTAAGCCAAGTTCAATTGAAGAAAGACACCTATAAGACACCTTATGAGCTATGGTATGGATACACACCAAATGTGAGTTACTTTAGAATTTTTGAAAGTCAATGTTATAAATTGAAAGATGATAGATATGGGAAGCTTGACTCCAAAAGTGATGAAGGAATATTTCTAGGATACTTTATCAAAAGCAAAGCTTATAATTGTCTGAACAAATATTCTAACAAAATCATTGAAAGTGAAAATGTTAAAATGGATGAATTTGCTAAGAAAAATGATGAGGAAAGTAGAAAGGAACCAGAAGATTACAATAGATTTTTCTATAGTGAAGAACCTGAAACTCTTCCTGATCAATAGTGTATCACTACCGAGTGACAATACAACGTAACCAAGCAATAGGCTACACACATCGAGAATCAATAAAATGATCAAAATGATGAATCAAGTGATGAAGATCAAAATAAGGGTCAAAATGATTATCAGAATTCTCAACACAGATCAAAACTTGTACTTGCTAAATATGTCAAAAGACACCATCCACAAGACCAGATCATTGGAGACAAAAGAGCAAGAATAAGAACAAGAAGTAAGTCACTTAACACTACTTGTTTGATTTGTGATTTTGAGCCTAAATCTGTTAATATTGATCTTTAGAATCAAGAATGGGTTAGTGAAATGAATGAAGAGATTGAAAAGATTAAGAAGAACAAAACATGGACATTAGTACCTAGACCGAGTGACAAAAATTTCATTGGTACCAACTAGATATTCAGAAACAAACTGAATGATAATGGAGAAGTCATAAGGAATAAAGCAAGACTAGTATGCAAAGGGTATGCACAACAAGGAGGTATTAACTATGGAGAAACCTTTTCACCCATTTCTATACTAGGAGTAAGAATTCTACTTGCTTATGTTGCTTTCAAAGGATTCAAAGTATACCAAATGGATGTTAAATCTGCATTTATGAATGGAATACTAGAAGATGAGGTATACATTGAACAACATGAAGGGTTTGTTGATCCTAAAAAAAGGAACATGGTTTGTAGACTACACAAAGCCTTGTATGGATTAAAACAAGCACTGATAGCATGGTATGAAAGGCTTCACTCTTATCTCATTAGTATTGGATTTGTAAGAACAAGTGATAACAGTAATCTATATTTGAAAGGAGATACTGATGATAAAATTATAGTTTCTAAGATATTTGTTGATGATATCATATTTTGAGGTAATTATATGCTATAAAAATTATTTGCTGATGAAATGAGAAAAGAGTCTGAGATTTCAATGTTTGGAAGGATCAAATTTTCCTTGGTCTACAAATTCTACAACAGGATGCAGGCATCTACATCACACAATCCAAATACATCAAATAAGTTATAAAGATATTCAAAAAGGAGGACTCCAAACCAGTTGGAACACCTATGGCAACTGGATGTAAATTGACAAAGGAAGACAAGACAACCGAGGTAAATCAGACTACAGATCTATGATTGGAAAACTAAGGTATGTTGTACATACTAGACCAGATATAGCACATGCAGTTGGTATAGTTGCAAGATTCTCTGTTAATCCCAAGAAATCACACAAGACTATTGTTAAAAGAATTCTAAGATATCTAAAGAATACCAAAGACTATGGTTTGTAGTATAATAAAGAAGGCAAATTTGAGCTACAAGTCTATACTAATGTTGATTGGGCTGGAAACATAGATGATAGAAACAACACAATAGTAGGATCATTCTTTATGGGTGAGAGACTTGTCGCATGGATAAGTAAAAATCCAAGATGCATATCTCAATCAACTCTAGAAGAAGAATATGTGGTTGCTGATGAAAATTTCTCTAACATTGCATGGATCAAAAAATTACTGAAAGGTATGAATATAGAAATTCTTGAACCAGTAATTATCTATTGTGATAATACAAGTTATATAAACATCTCAAAGAACCCTGTGATGCATGCTAAAACAAATCACATAGCTATTAAGTATCATTACTTGAGGTAACAAGTACAAGAGAAAGAAGTGATATTGGAATATGTACAATCCAAAGAAAAATTAGCAGACATATTCACAAAGGCATTTCAAAAAGATACATTTGAGTATCTAAGGAAGAGACTAGGGGTTTGACCCTTGTCTACTGGTCACTAAGCTGACTAGGAGGCTGCATCAGCCTACACATTATCAGAAGATCAATCATCTTGATGCACACAAAGATATGGACTGCAATGACACATCGGTACAAGAAGGTACTTATCTGAACCAAACACCAGTGATATTGTTGGCTACTACAAAGCTGTATTATTGATGGAAATGAGCTTCATTGATATATTTTTAATTTGGAATTTTTTTCAAAGGGAAAGAGATATCCAATAATGAAATATCCATCAGGGAGGGAAGTGAAATATCTATCAAGGAAAATAACATCATTCAAAGGGAGAGAAAAGGGAGTCAGAGAATGAAGTTTCTACAAAGGGAGAGAAAATCCAATGATGATGAAGAGAAAGATTAAAATAAAAAACCATCCATCTAGGGGAGAGAAATGGAGAAAAGCTAAAACTGCATATCCATCCAGAAAAGGGAGAAAAGATTCTACAACAAAGGGAGAGACATAAGCAGAAGACAAAATGGCTGCACCTATCCAGAGAAGGGAATGAAGAAAGAGAGAGAACTCTACAAGAATCAAATCTAAGCTAGAAGATCTTACCAATAATTAGATATTTGAATTAGTTATAGAAAAATAAGTTTGGTATGTTATGGCACATTTTACATTACATATTTCATATTGTGTTGATAGTATGTTGCCATCAATGCCAAAGCGAGAGATTGATGAACTATAACTAATTGAATATTTGAAGATGATAAGTTGATGATCACCAAGCTCCAGAAAGTAAATGCAAGACATTAAATCAGTTTATGTATTGTATTGTCATTGATGTCAACTTAATATGTTATGATTTCTCATACACATATTGTCACAACACTTGAGGTTCTAAAGAGACAAAAAAAAAAATTGGTAAAGGTATACACCAAGGGACAGGGTTACCTAAGAACAATCAACCTTGAGTAGCTCACAATGTTGCCCAATGGATAGAAAAAATTGACAGACAGTGTTACCCGAGATCAGTAGTACCTGAGCAAGTATTATTGAGCAAACTAAGAGTTGATGACAGAAATCAACTGGAGTTAGAAAATGACAAAACTACTTAGCTAGTAGAGATATATTTAGAGTTAACTAATTGATTTATTTATTCTTATCGACCAGTAGAACTCAGAATAAGAAGAAGAGTTAAAGCTAGTTTTATTCAAATATTTCAAGGAGAAATCTATGGAATAAAACTAAAGAAATGCATGGAAAGATTTACGGATCAAGAAGAAATCTACGTCAAGAACAAGAAAGACAAGGAGATTGAATGGTGAAATCATGCCTATATAAAGAGACAAGGATTTCATTATGAAAAGAGGAATGTTGAATATAATTTTGGTGAAGATAGAAGTCTTCATGCATATCTGATCAGGCTGAGGAATAGAGCCAAAGAAATTCTGCAGACACCGAGAAACAGAAGCAAGAGCATTCACAAAGAAGAAGGAAGAAAGAAGGGGAGAAAAGGAATTGAAGAGAACATTGATCAGAGAGGTATTATGGAATAAAAATAGATCTAAAAATCTGCAAGTTAAAGTTGTATTATTGAACAGATCATTTACTATTTTAGTTTAACCGTTGATTTAGAAAATCTCTTAACCGAGTGGGATTTAACCATCCTTATTGTATTGAGATACTCAAGAGTATCAAAAGATTTTCTTGTTGACATCATAGTGAACTATAGGTCAAAAGAAAAACTGTTAGTTTTGAATCCTCTAACAAGGTCGCACTTAACAGTGTGTTTGTATCCTTTAACAGGGTTGGATCTTCACCAAGATCACTTCAGAAGAGTGAAAATTTTGGGTTACCGGTCCCAAGTGGTTTTTCTCTTAGCAGTTTCCACGTTAAAAATACATGTGTCAAATGTGTATATGGTTCATTACTTTGATGTTTTTCTTTACACACTACTAAAACATGATTGGTCAATAAGCACTAAGTTTAATTACTGCTACTCGATAAAGGCTAGAAAAAGATAAACATTATATTCACCGAGCACTATATATTTGATAAAATTACATAAGGCATAAATCTTGTAGGAATGAAAGATAACTGAAGGTATTATATTTCTGATATAAGTTTTGGTAGAATTATTGGAATTATTTTTAAGGCCACTGATTCACCCCCACCCACCCCCCCCTCCTCTCAGTTATTATAACAATTGGTATCAGAGCTTTGGTTCTTGGAATAGTGTTTCAAGACTCGAGATAAAGATCACAAGATGAGTAAAAGGGATGTGCCTAAGCTAAACAAAGACAAGTTTGCATCATGGAAAAGAAGGATAAAAATCCATCTATCATGTATTGGAAATAATCTCACAATAATTTGATACTGAATATGCTGCATCGACAGGACCTCTTACTGTTGATCAATTGAGAGATAAACATGAACACAACTCTATGATGATAGAACTTGCTTCTTCACTATCTGATGCTAAATTTGAATATTTAAAATCATGCAGTAGTGCAAAGAAAATGTGGGAAAAACTCAAGGTAGTACATGGAGGAGATACAAATGTGCTCAAAGCTAAAGCTAAAAGCCTAAGAGGAAAGTTTGATATATAAGAATGAAAGAAGGAGAGAACATCACTTAGTATAGTCACAGAATCAAATAAGTTGTTAATTCTATCTAAGGAGTAGGAGGAGTACTTGAGGAAGAAACTATGGTAAGTAAAATTCTAATAACCATACTACCTATTTATGCAATTAGAGTATCTTCAATTCAAGAAATGAGAGTAGTAACAGATGAAAAAGTTACTCTAGATAGTTTTATTGGTAGACTTATTTCATTTGAGATGAATAACTATGACAACAGTGTCCTACCAACTATTGAGTCTGCATTCAAATCTTCTCTGAAAATAAGTAAATCTGGTCATAAACACACTATGAGAAATGATAGTGAAAGTGGTAGTGATGAACAAGAACTTGATGAAATTGAAGCACTAATGGCTGGAAGATTGCAAAGAGGCAAAGGTAGATACAAAGGTAAATTACCAATGGTTTATTTTAATAACAAAGAAATTGGACATTTTTCTGCTAGATGCCCTAACAAAAGAAAAGATAAAAGAAACAATGACAGATCTTATGAAAATAAGTTTGAGAGAAGTGATTACTGAGATTAGAGAAGCAACTGACACTCTGGCAAAAGAGATAACCGAGACTACAAGGAAAAAGGCAAGAAAGCTTATTACCTGGTTGAGAACAAATCTTAAAATATTGATACCGAATCTAATGAAGATATTGAGGTAGTATTTTTTTCTATGAAGGATGATTTAGATGAATAAGAAAGGTATGTTGAAACTGTACTCATATCTAAGGTTAGTAAAAATGATGTCTGGATTATTGATAGTGGTTGTACTCACCACATTATTGGGGATAAAGAAAAAATTGAAACTTTGAATATTATAATGGTGGATTAGTTACGATGGGGTATGACTCACCTTGTCTAGTTAAAGGCAAAGGAACCATCATGTTGAATAATTTAATCAGATGTGAAAATGCATATTGGGTGAAAGGACTTAACTATAATCTATTGAGTGTTTCACAACTGAATAACACAGGACACTGAGTTTCATTTGAGAACAAAAATGCAAAGATCTACAATGGAACAGGAAGTTTGATCGGTACTGGTGGACAAAAAAAAGGTAAACTATTCTATCTTGATAATATTAAGACCACTTGTTTATTGGCTATAAATGAGGACATTTGGTTGTGGCATAAAAGGTTATGTCATGTGAATTTTTAAAACATGGTTAGGATAAGAAATAAAAGAAAAGTAAGAGGCTTACCGAGCATGTAAAAGCCCAACCATGTCATGTGTAAGAATTGTCAAAAAGGAAAAATGACAAAGTCTAGGTTCAAGAGAAAAAACTACACATATAATATTATTCTAGAGTTAGTCCATACTGACTTATGTAGACCAATGAGAGTAAATAGCTATTATGGTGATAGATACTTTATTCTATTTGTTGGTGACTATTCTAGGATGATGATTGTCATGTTCTTAAAAGAGAAAGCTGAAGCATTTAAGATGTTCAAATGGTATAAAGCTATAGTTAAAAAGAGAAGTGGAAAAGAACTGAAATGTTTAAGATCAAATAGAGGAGGAGAATTTATTTCTAATGAATAAAATAATTTTTGTAATGAGTATGGAATTACAAGACAAGTTTTTGCACCGAGAACACCACAACAAAATGAGATTTATGAAAGAAGGAATGGATCAATTGTCGACTGTGCTAGAACACTGATGATTGAAAAAGGCATCACACAAAGATTCTGGAGAGAAGTTGTAAGTACTACTTTCTATACACTAAACCTAGACCGAGTGAAAAATATGTCATTGGTACCAAATGGATATTCAAAAACAAACTGAATGAGAATGGAGAATTCACAGGGAACAAAGCAAGACTAGTATGCAAAGGGTATGCACAAGAATAATGTATGGACTATGGAGAAACCTCTGCACCCATTACTAGACTAGAAGGAGTAAGAATTCTACTTTCTTATGTTGCTTTCAAAGGATTCAAAGTATACCAAATGGATGTTAAATCTACGTTTTTGAATGGAATACTAGAAGAGGAGGTATACATTTAACAACCTGAAGGTTTTATTGATCCTAACAAGAGGAACATGGTTTGTAGACTACACAAATCCTTGTATGGATTGAACCCAGCACTGAGAGAATGGTATGAAAGGCTTCACTCTTATCTCATTAGTATTGGATTTGTAAGAGAAAGTGATAAAAGTACTCTATATTTGAAAGGAGATACTGATGATAAAATTCATATTGCTAAGATATTTGTTGATGATATCATATTTGGAGGTACTGATATGCTATGAAAATCATTTGCTAATGAAATGAGAAAAGAGTTTGATATGTCAATGTTTGGAGAGATCAAATGTTTTCTTGGTCTATAGATTCTACAACAGGATGTAGGCATATACATCACACAATCCAAATACATCAAAGAAGTTCTAAAGATATTCAAAATGGAGGACTCCAAACCAGTTGGAACACCTATGGCAACCAGATGCAAATTGACAAAGGAAGACAAGAGAACCAGGGTAAATCAGACCTTATACAGATCTATGACTGGAAAACTAATGTATGTTGTATAGACTAGACCATATATAGCACATGCAGTTGGTATAGTTGTAAGATTCTCTACTAATCCCAAGGAATCACACATGACTATTGTTAAAATAATTTTGAGATATCTAAAGAATACCGAAGACTATGGTTTGTGGTATAATAAAGAAGGAAAATTTGAGCTAGAAGTCTATACTGATGTTGATTGGGCTGGAAACATAGATCATAGAAACAACGCAACAACAGGATCATTATTTATGGGTGACAGACTTGTCACATGGATAATTAAAAAGAAAGGATGTATATCTCAATCAACTATAGAAGCAGAATATGTGGCTGCTACTGCAAATCGCTCTAACATTGCATGGATCAATCAATTGTTGAAAGGTATGAATATGGAAATTCTTGAGCCAATAATTATCTATTGTGATAATACAAGTGTTATAAACATCTCAAAGAACCCTATGATGCATGCTAAACCAAAGCACATAGCTATTAAGTATCATTACGTGAGGGAAAAAATACAAGAGAAAGAAGTGATACTGGAATATGTATAATCCAAAGAACAATTAGCAGACATATTCACAAAGCCATTTCCAAAAGATGCATTTGATTACCCGAGGAAGAGACTAGGGGTTTGAACCTTGTCTACTAGTCACTAATCTCACTAGGAGGTTGCATCAGCCTACACATTATTAGAAGATCAATCATGTTGATGCAAGCAAAGATATGGACTACAATGACACATCATTACAAGAAGGTACTTATGTGAAGCACACACCAGAGATATTGTTAGCTACTATAGAGTTGTATTGCTGATGGAAAGGAGCTTCATTGATATATTTTTAATTTGGTATTATTGTCAAAGGGAGAGAGATATCCAATAATGAAATATCCTTCAGCGAGAGAAGTGAAATATCTATCAGGGAAAAGAACATCAGTCAAAGGGAGAGAAAAGGGAGTCAGAGAATTAAGTTTCTACAAAGGGAGAGACAGAAGCAGAAGACAGAATTGCTACACCTATCCAGAGAAGGGAATGAAGAAAGGGAGAACACTTTGCAAGAATCAAATCTAAGCTAGAAGATCTTACTCAGAGTCATATATTTGAATTAGTTATAGAACAATAAGTTTGGTATGTTATGGAATGTTTTACATTACATATTTAATATTGTGTTGATAGTATGTTGCCATCAAAGCCAAAGGGAGAGATTGATGAACTATAACTAATTGAATGTTTGAAGATGATAAGTTCATGATCACCAAGCTGTAGAAAGTAAATGCAAGACATTAAATCAGTTAATGTTTTGTATTTTCATTGATGTCAACTTAATATGTTATGATTGCTCATACACATATTGTCACAACACTTGAAGATCTAAAGAGACAAATTTGGATGACAATAAAGGTATACACCAAGTGATAGGGTTACCCGAGAACAGTGAACCCCGAGTAGTTCATAGTGTTGCCCGACAGATAGACAACACCGATAGATAGTGTTACCCAAGATCAGTAGTACCTGAGAAAGTGTTACCGATAAAACTAAGAGTTGATGACCGAAATCAACTGGAGTTAGAAAATGACAAAAATACTTAGCTGGCAAAGCTATATTTAGAGTTAATGGATTTATTGCTTTATTCTTATCGACCAGTAGAACTCAGGATAAGAAGAATATTTAAAGCTAGTTTTATTCACAGTTGTCAAGGAAAAATCTATAGAATAAAACTAAAGCAAAGCTTTAAAGATTAAAGCAATGCATTGCAAGATTTGCGGATCAAGAAGCAATCTACGTTAAGAACAAGAAAGACAAGGAGATTGAATGGTGAAATCATGTCTATATAAAGAGACAAGGAATTCATTATGAAAAGAGGAATGCTGAATATAATTTTGGTGAAGATAGAAGTCTTCATGCATATTTGATCATACAGGCTAAGGAACAGAGCCAAAGAAATTATGTTGACACCGAGAAACAGAATCAAGAGCATTCACTGAGAAGAAAGAAGATAGAAGGGAGCAATAGAATTGAAGAGAACATTGATCAAAGAGGTATTATGGAATAAAAATAGATCTGAAAATCTTCAAGTTAAAGTTGTATTATTGAATAGATCATTTACTGTTTGAGTTTAACCATTGATTCTGTAAATCTCTTAACCGAGTGGGATTTAACCATCCTTATTGTATTGAGATACTCAAGAGTATCAAAAGGTTTTCTTTTTGAGAGCATATTGAATGCTAGGTCAAAAAGAAAAACTATTATTTTTGAATCCTCTAATAAGGTCACACTTAACAGTGTATTTGTAACCTTTAACATGGTTGGCTCTTCACCGAGCTCACTTCAGAAGAGTGAAAATTTTGGGTTACCAATCCTAAGTTATTTTTCTCTTAACAAGGTTTCCACGTTAAAAATCCATGTTCCAAATGTGTATATGGTTCATTACATTGATGTTTTTCTTTACACATTACTAAAATAGGATTGTTTGGTAAACACTAGGTTTAATTATTGCTACTTGATAAATGCTAGAAAAAGATAAACAATATATTCACTGAGCAGTATATATTTGATAAAATTACATAAGGCATACATCTTGTAGGACTGAAAGATAACTAAAGGTATTATATTTCTGATATAAGTTTTGGTAGAATTATTGGAATTATTTTTAAGGCCAATAATTCACCCCCCCTCCCTCTCAGTTATTCTAACAAACATGGTAGTGTATCAAGATGACTTAAAAAAAATTTCAAAAAAGGTAGAGGATCACTGGGAACACTTACAAAATATTTTCTGCAAAGCTTTGGAGTATGGTGTATCTTTGAATCTAAACAAGTATCAATTTTTTAGTTATAGATTAAAAATTACTTGGACATGTAGTGTCTAAGGAAGGAGTAAGAATGGATCCTGAAATGATAGCTAGCATTGATAAAGTTTCTTTCCAATGACCATCAAAGGTGTACAGTCATTTCTGGGTAAGATAAATTTTGTCAGAAGATTTACTGCCAACTTTTCTGAAATTGTTAAACCAATTGTGAAAATGTTGAGAAAGGATGTGAAGATTGAATAGGAAAGTGAAGCTATGGAGGCTTTTTCTAATATTAAAAATTCAAGTTAGGAAGCACTAGTGTAAAGGTCTCCTTATTATGAAAAACCTTTTTTTATCTATTTTGATACCATAGCAGCAGTTCTATTGAAAAAGAATGATGAAGGTTATTAGCATCCAAATGCATTTTTTAGTAAATATTTTTAGGTTTTAGAACTCAAATATCAAATAAGGGAAAAATAAGCATTTTCTCTGGTAAAGGCAATGGAGGCTTTTAGACCTTATTTGGTGGGTGCAAGTGTAGTAGCCTATGTTTTGAGTGCTGGTGTAAAAAAGACATTTTCTAAGTCAGACGTTACTAGTAGAAGATGTAGATGGATTAATCACATCCAGGTATTCATTCTAGAAATTCAAATTACTAAACTTTTAAGAGGCCTTTGGTTAGAAAATTTAATGGTTGATACAAATCTTGAAGTATTTCAAGTGAATAATGTCCAGGGAAGTGATGAGACAGTTACCGGTATTGAAAGACAACTGTGGTATACTTGTAACACCCCAAAATTGGCATCTTGCAACCCTAACCAATTTTGTCTCTCTTCTATATCATCAAAGTCCTATTGTACTAGGTAATTCTGAGTTTTCACTGACTCTACTCAACCTGAGTATCAAATACATCATATTTAATTCCTAAAATATCTATTTGGCTAAACAAACCCTATGATCAAATTAATTTAATTAATAAAGTCCTAGCACTTTAATTAAATTAAATTCACCCTCTTTAGCTGAGACACATGAAA
>MU226254.1:2330765-2341555 GCA_018584345.1 Thuja plicata
ACTCAATATGAACCATAAACCTCCATGATTGTATGCTTGAAATCCACTTTGAAGAGATGATGAAAGAGTCTTGAAGAGGCACCAAGGATCTTGAAGGAAGATCACACCACCATGATGGCTAGATCTAAGGTTTGAATGATGAATCTTGAATGTTTGCACCTAATCCCTTCAAAGGCTTGAGAGATTGAATCCTTAATCTTCAATGGAGAAATTGAATACTTGAGAAGAAGACTTAAATACCTTGAGAACTTGGAAATGGATGCTTGAACCTTTTTGCTTCTTGACAAAATCTTGATTAGAGCTTTTTTTTCCACTTAGAAGACTTAGAGAAAATGAGAGATAAATGCTTCCTTTTATATGAAATTAGGGTACAATATTCTAAGGAGGCCTACATAGGATAATCAAATTATAATTAGACCCATGCCCCTAAAAAAGGACCTATATTAAATATAATTTAGGAATCAACACTTCAGAACTTGAAACAGCCAACCCGGAAGTGGGAAAACTGAATTTTTGATGAGCCCCGACAGCCGACAAGTTTCCTAATTTGAAAGGGGGACCCAGGTTAGGGTCGAGGTTGACCGTGACCCAGGGGGTTAGAACCCCTAGAAAATATGCCAGGTGGGGTAGGAGGTGCCCGGAGAGGCCCAATCAGGGTCCTAAACCAGCACTGAAGCATGAGATGATGCAAAAATAGGATGATGATATGGTAGAGGTCAAAAATGTCCCCTAAGGAGGGCTAAATGCTCTTAACATGGAAGTGCTTCCATTTTAAGATGATACAGTTATATATTCAGCACCTGATTTTGTAATCAAGGTAATTTTGAGATGCTTTATGTTCCAATTCAGTTTTAGCTTATGTTGATGTCTTATATGGATTTAAATGTATGAATGTAATATGATGAATTTGGTTTAGGAAACCGATGCTAGGTTATTTCAGTTCTAATGAAAATTTGGTTTATATGTAGGTATATTATTGATGTCATGTTATGTTTCATATCATGTCATTTTGGATCTACTAATGTGTGCATTGAGTGTGTAGGAAAAGTTGACCATGGATCTAAATCGGGGACCCAATACTGGAACCTATGTAAATACCCATGCTTTCCAATGTCTTGTCTATATAAAGAGACATGGACCTCATTATTATGTGATTATTTTGTAAACATGGTTTGCATGTGTGTCATTAAATTACTAAATGTGTATGTGAATAAGTCATGTCATTTTTTTAAATTTAATGTGCCAAATTTGGCAATTATTGTATTTTAATTGTTGACATGGCTAGTAAAGGGAACCAGGGTTAGTTATAGGGCTAACTAAGGTTATCTTGGAGTAGTACCCAAGCTTACCCCAGGGTTAAAAGTTTCTAGAAGTCTTCTTCACTTAGAAATCCGTAGGTTAACTTTAGGGTTAGTTTTAGGAGGTCTTTTGGGCTCCCAGGGGGTAACAGGGTCAGTTTTAGTCACCCAACTTGGTACCCTATAGGTTAGGGGTCATTTTCTATCATTAATGAGCCTCAAAACTGATTTATTTCTCCCTTTAAGTGTTATTTTCAGTCTTGAGCGAATTTTGAAGAGGAGTGTGACTTTGGTTAACCTCACTCTCTCTTCTACCCAAGTTTCATTTGACTTCACCCTTGGAGAGTTAGGCAAATGGATTAGTTAAGGGTTGCTTAGAGTTACCTCACCTTTGGGTTAAGCCTTGATCTTGTTGGAGGTTTCCCTATTTAGGGAAGGATTTAGGATGAGTTGAGTATTCACCCACTCTCTACCCTTAGAGACAGAGATTAGTTTGAAGGAGCCTTTTTTGGAAGAAGCTTAGGAAGGTTAGCTCAACACCAATCCATTTCTCATTCTAGCTTGGAATCAAGGTTGGATTTATTTAGAGTAAAATTACTTGTGTTTATGTGTGTTCTTGAGCTCAAGGACTCCATTAATGGAGTCCTATGTGCTTTTGAAGCTTTATTTCAGATTTAAAATTTAATGTTTGTTTTCTCAATGTCTTTATTTTGTGATTGTTTTTGAATGGGTCTTCAAGACACACTCACCCTTGGGAGGGCAGAGTAACCTTGGAGGGGTAGATGGAAATGATTCCTATTAGTGTAGAGTCTCCCATGTGTGGAGGGAAAACATGGGGTAACATGATACCCGTGATGCCAAAAAGGGCCTGAGAGCACCTAGGAGGCATAAGGAGGTTACTTCAGGACTGCATCTTGTGAAGACGGTCCTTTTCAAGCCCATGTCAGGCTTGTGTGTTCTTTGTTTATTCTTGGCTTTCTCCTACAGTGAGGTCTACCACTACCCCTATTCTGGAAGGTCTCTTGGAGATTTATCCATTTGTTCATCCTTCTGTTGGGAAGCTTTCTAAAGTATGTTTTCTTTTATGTTTTCTTTTCTTCTTGTTGTGTTGTCTGTTTGTACCTTGTTCCTTATTGGATCCCCAAGCTCGGGGGTGGCCTTGCAAAGGCCTAGGTTGGGAGGTAAGCCTCCATGGTCAACCTCATCTTATTTTTTAGGTACTGATGGAGTATCGAGGATTGCAAATTACCCTTATTAGGAAGATGGGTACCACTAAAAATATTGGCATTGTGGCCTGCGATGTATTATGTTCATTCTTTATACTTTTTTTTCAAGTTTGTACAAGGACTGAAAAATGGAAGTTTGGTTGTAATCATTTATGGTTGTTAAGGATTGTGTTGTATCCTTAGTATGCAATTTTAAGTTTTGAAACCATTGTACGTTGAAGGTTTCAACATTTCAATACTACAAGTGAAATAAGGCCTTAAGGAGATTATAATCCTCATTTTGTTAAGTGATTTAAAATTAGAACTTATATATAATAACACTCTTAAATTTATAAAGATCAATCCAAGAGGATTATTGAAATTTATACTATGAGCATTGTTAAATTTGTTTTTAGAGGATAATATATTCCTTTGTTGGAGTTGAATTCGAAACATAGGATTATAAATTAATGCAAAAAAGAAATATACTCCACATATAAATAATGCTAGTTTGAATAAAAAATTTTGAGATCTTAGTGTCCTTAAAATAAAAATAAAAAAGCAATAATATATTTTTTTTTTATTTGTTTCAAGCATTTAGAGAGTTGAAAATTTTCAAAATATATATATATTTAAAATTGAAATTTACTCCCACCAACATTTAGAGCTTTATATTTAGGTTATTATGATGCAAAAATTTCTCAAAAAAATTAAGCCTTAATAGTCCCTGTTTTGAGGGATATAGTCAATCTTTCACCAGTGAATATAATATAATAAAATTATCTTCCTTACTTTCTAATTATGGTTATTTCATTTTAGTTGGGCCTTGAAGTTTTTTTTTTTTTAAATTATTTATAGGGGAACATTCTTTTATAGAAGAAAGTGAAACGTTTTTAAAAAAAATGTTATTTTAAAATAATTAAAAAAAATTTACATCGGGTGGGAGGGCCGAAGCCCTCCCCAGCCCGCAGGTCAGATTGTGTTGGGAAGGGGATTGCATGGCTTGCGAGCTACCACAGCACAGTGGGGCAGCTCCACCGCTTTTGCCACCACACCTTCTCCCACCTCCCCCTCGGAGCGGCTAAACCGCCGCTGCCTTTTCCATCTGCCACCCGCCATCTGCCTTCCCACCTCCACACATGGGCGATGGTGTCGCCGACTACGGCCACCACTGCTCTGCCCATTCCCCTGCGCGAAGCCGCCCTGCGGCATTAACATTATTTCGCCGCCTCTCCCAAACAGTCATAAGGATTTTTAGGTTTTTTGAATTTTAGGTTTTAAGTTTGGGAGTTTGTTATGGGGATATATTATCTTGGTTTTATGCAATTTTGGGTATCATATATATAAATTTTTTAATATAATTATTAGTTTAGCTCTTTTAAAATTTATCAAAACCATCTAATTAGGTTATTAAAGTAAGTTTGAAGTTTAAATAATTTAGTAATTGGTATAGATAAAATCATTATTATATTAGAACAATGTATTAGTTTGGATGTTAATTTATATAGATTTCTTTCTAGGGTTTTTAGATTAAATTTAGTTTAAATAATAAATGATTTAATTAAATATTTTATATAGATAGTTTTGTTATATGTATTAAGGTTAGATTATCTTGATTTATTATAGATTTGATTTACCTCAAGGTAGATATTATTTTTATGTAAAGTTTATGGGATAGTTATTATTTTAATTCTTTAAATGTTAGTTTTTGTTTAAATCAGAGGGGAATTTATTTATTAATATTTAAATACAATGGTAAACAAAATGTTTTAGTAGATTATTCAATCTTTTCAATAAATATCTTTTAGATGATATTATGTTATCCCCTTGATTAACTTCAATGCACGATTGACTTTTGGTCAACCATGGTCAAACCTTGGCCGTTTGCCTCGATTTTCAAACTCGATGCTCCCTGCAGTCTCTAGACCCTATGGTTTCAGTTTCGCGTTTTTTAGAGATGGTTGATTTTTTGGTCAACACTAGTTGACTTTTTAGTCAACCATCTCAGTTTGCGTGCCTAAGCCCTCCATAAGAGTTAGTAGGCCCTAGTAACTCTCTTTCATGTATTTCAGAGTATAGTTGACTTTTGGTCAACTCTAGTTGACTTTTAGTCAACTCTAGTTGACTTTTAGTCAACTCTAGTTGACTTTTAGTCAACTACCTCAATTTGCGTGTCGATCGAAGCATCTAGTTTAGGAATCCTTGTAAGATAGTTCTAAGAGCTATCCTACCCCGTATGACCGTCCAAATACTATTTCTTCTCTGCATCATTTTGCATGCACTTGCTATACCATTGGGGCAGCATAACCTCTCCCTTTAGTGTGTTATAAAAAAAATTTGTCTGTGCTTTTGCCCAACTTTTGTGCATGACATTTTTGTATCAAAGCCATGTTTAGAAACATTAGGAACCTAACGCACTACGTTATCACT
This sequence comes from Thuja plicata, assembly GCA_018584345.1. NCBI lineage: Eukaryota > Viridiplantae > Streptophyta > Pinopsida > Cupressales > Cupressaceae > Thuja > Thuja plicata. The sequence goes on from MU226254.1 coordinate 2,335,699, forward strand.
AAATTTGTCTTGCATGTGTAGGATGCCACCTGTCACTCATCAGGCCCGTCAGCAAGGGCATGGTCAAAGACGTGTCCCCGCAGCACACGTCAAGGTGCGACCCAAAGTTGAGAATCATATAAGGGATCAGAGTCCACCTCTTGAACCCCCTCCCAATCCTAACGCAGCTCTATTGCTAGCTTTTCAGAACCTGGTTGGGCTCATACTAGACCGCATGCCACCTGTTAATCAGGAAAGAGAGAGAAGTAAGAGCCCACCTCCTAGAGCAGGAGGGAATCAGGCAGATCAGGAAGAGGAGTCCATTGTAGTACCAGGTGGTATTCCTAGGGGTGGTGCATAGAGACTTGATAGGGCACCCCCCGACATCAGAAATTAGATCACAAAGTTGATGAGGCTTAAACCGCCTCCCTTCATAGGAGAAGCAGATGGGGCAGTAATTGAGGCTTGGCTTTTAATCCTAGAGAGGTGCTTTGGGTTGCAGAATTATGGCAGCAACATTAAGGCATGGTTTGCAATTCTTTTGCTTAGAGACGAGGCATCCACTTGGTGGAGGCATGAGGAGACCAAGGGACTCATTGACATTAATACCCTCACTTGGGGAGCTTTTCTCGAGCTCTTCAGAGAGCGGTATATTTTAGAACAGTTCAGACAGCACTGTATAGACGAGTTACATGACCTCTGGAAATGGGGTCTTACAATAGCCCAGTATGAGGGCAAGTTTCTCGACCTCCTACCCTATGTTGAATACATGGGAGACAAGAAGCTATAGGTGAACAGGTTCATCAAGGGATTAAATCCTGCGATTTTGGATAGGGTACACATGGTACCTTTAGGGAACTTAAGGTTCATGGTGGACAGGGCCTTGGTAGCCAAAGAGATAGTCCGGGGCCCACAAGATTATAGGGATAGGTCGTAGAACCACAATACCTCATCTCAGGCCTCTGGATATTAGAAAAACATGTGGAAGGGGAATGAAAGGAACTCTGCAAGGACATTTAGGGCCCCACAGCAGGAGCAGAAGCATCAATAGAAGCCACAACAGTCACAGTAGAACCAGCATCAGAGGGAACCTCAGGTTCAGCAGGGCTCTAAGTCCAAACAGTGGCAATCACAGGGTCCTAAGAAGGACCAAAGACCTCAAGCACCATATACCCCTCCAGCACAGACTCAATAGTCCTCTAGGGGTGGTTATAGCAGTTCATCTAGGACTACAGGATCTCATTATTCTAGGCCTCCTAGTGTTCAGGTTCAGTCACGGGGGCCATGTTACACTTGTGGTGCCATGGGGCACTTAGCTAGAGAGTTCCCACAGAGTGGTAGTCAGCGTGTAGCAGTTTTAGAACCGACAGTAGGGGACAGGGAGAAGTCCCACATGGTTTTTGTAGTAGTAGACAATCGGTAGGCAGAGCACTAGGCTACCATTATTGAGGCCTCAGGTAAGCTCAGAGGTAGTGATGTTACTATTCTTTTTGATACAGGAGCCACTGACTCCTTTGTTCCTCCATCGGTTTTGGAGCATTGTGGGCTAGTGGCAGCTAGACAAGAGGTTAGATGGGAAGTAGAGTTATCTTCAGGAGCTAGAGTTTCTATAACCTCAATGGTTAAAGATTGTCTAATCTAAATTGGTGGGATGACCACCATAGAAGATCTCAGAGTTACTCCCCTTGGATCTTACGGTCTAGCTCTTGGCATGGATTGGCTAAGTTCCCATAGAGCCAAGCTAGATTTTTGTAAGAAGAGGATCGAATGTTTGGATGATGATGGTATGGATACAGTTATTACTAGGGTTCATAGGCCTATATCCCTCTGTGTGATATCTGCAATGCAGCTTAAGCGATGCATGCAGAAGGGATGCCAGTTGTATGCCATCACCATCAACGATAGCGAAGAAGAGACAGAGAAAGAAACTTATCTTGATGACTTCTCCATTCTTCAAGAGTTTGCAGATGTGTTTCTGTCAGAGCTACCTGGTATGCCTCCTCATAGGGTAGTAGACTTTCACATTGATCTCATACCAGGAGCTGAGCCAGTTTCCAGAGCACCTTATAGGATGACCACTATTGAGCTTAATGAGCTCAAGATACAACTTGAGGAACTATTAGAGAAAGGACACATACGTCCTAGTGTTTCTCCTTGGGGTGCACCTATTATCTTCATGAATAAGAAAGATGGATCGCTTAGGTTGTGCATGGATTACCGATATTTGAACAAGGTGACCGTCAAGAATCGGTATCCACTTCCTAGGATCGATGACTTGTTCGATCAGTTGCAGGGTACCTGACTCTTCTCTAAGATAGACCTCAAATCAGGTTACCATTAGTTGAGGATCATGGATAGTGATATTCACAAGACCTCATTCCACACTAGATATGGCCACTATGAATTCACAATGGTTCCATTTGGTCTTACGAATGTTCTAGCTATGTTCATGAGCCTTATAAACAGAGTATTATGTACCTTCCTTGACAATTTTGTAGTTGTGTTTCTTGATGACATCTTGATATATTCCAAGGATGAGAAAGAGCACGAGGAACACTTGAGGCAAGTGTTACAGTGTCTTAGAGGCAATCAGTTGCATGGTAGCTTGGAAAAGTGTGTTTTCTTCATAGCAGAGGTCAAGTACCTTGGCCATGTTATTTCAGGGGATGGGATCTCAGTAGACCCATTGAAGATTGATGTCATTATGGATTGGCCAGCACCTACCACTGTGATTGAGGTTAGGAGTTTCATGGGTTTAGCCGGTTATTACAAATAGTTTTTTAATGGTTTCTCTTAGGTAGCACACCCCATTACTTCTCTTTAGTGAAAGGGAAAGAAGTTTGAGTGGACTAAGAAGTGTGATAAGGCTTTTTGGGAACTCAAGAGATCACTTACCAGTGCACCCATTCTAGCTGTACTAGAGCCGTCAATAGACCTTATGGTATGCACAGACACTTCTTTGGATGGTTTAGGAGCAATCCTTATGAAAGGTGGGCAAACTATAGCCTACGAGTCTAGGAAACTAAAGACTCACGAGCTCAACTACCCTACCCATGACCTGGAGCTTGCAGCAGTGGTGCATGCTTTAGTTAGATGGAAACATTTTCTCTTAGGACATCAGTTTGAACTTCATTCACACCATCAAAGTCTTTAGTACATCTTCTCTCAGCCGAACCTTAATGCTAGATAGAGGAGATGGATGGATTTCTTATGTGAATATGATTTTTATGTCCATTACATCAAAGGGAAAGAGAATGTGGTCATAGATTCCTTGAGTAGGAGACAGCACGAGCTTTCTTCTATGTCTACTGGTACAGATTTGAGAGATCACATCCTTCATCACTTGCAAGAGGATGAGATGTATGTAGAGTTTTGTGAGTTGATTTGGTCTCAGAGACCCCTTGAGGGAAAGTTTTTAGAGTATGCCTTGGAGTCTGATGGACTATTGCATCATAGAGGACGTATCTATATACCTTCTTCCAGAGGATTGCGTGAGTTTGTGATGCTTGAGGCTCATAGGGCCCCTTATGCAGCGCATCCCAGAGTTAAGAAGATGCATGCCAACTTGAGGCAACTATATCATTGGCCAGGCATGAGGTTGCAGATTGCAGAGATGGTAGCTAGATGCTTAGAGTGCCAGAGGGTGAAGGCGGAACACCATCATCTAGGCGGTCTCCTTTAGCCTCATGAGGTACCAATATGGAAATGGGACACCATATCTATGGATTTCATAGTAGGCTTTCCTATGTCTTCTCGTCGTCATGATGCCATCATGGTGACAGTTGACAAGTTGACTAAGGTGGCTCACTTTTCACCTGTGCATACTACCTTTACCGCACCTCCAATGGTGCAAGTGTTCTTGCAAGATATAGTCAGACTTCATGGTGTACCTCATAAGATCATCTCAGATAGAGATTATCTCTTCACTTCATCCTTTTGGAGAGAGCTTCAGGTAGCTATGGGTACTAGACTCAACTTCAGTATGGCTTATCATCCTGAGATAGATGGTCAGACTGAAAGGGTCAATCAAGTACTGGAGGACATGCTTTGCATGTATGCCATGGACCATCAGACCCAGTGGGAAGAATACCTACACCTAGTGGATTTTTCCTATAACAACAGGCACTAGAATTCCTTGGGTATGCCTCCCTACCAGGCTCTTTATGGTAGACCATGCAGGACCCCACTCAGTTGGGATAGGATCAAGGATAGAGTTTCCACTGGTCCTGAGCTAGTCAGAGATATGGAGTAGTAGGTGATTTTCATTAGGCAGTGACTTGAGGAAGCTCAAGATAGGCAGAAGAAGTATGCAGATGTGAAGAGGATTGATCAAGCCTATCTAGTTGGAGACAGAGTCTTCTTGAGAGTGCAACCACATAAGAGTCAATTCGTTTCACAAAGGGCTCTAAGCTAGCACCCCATTTTGTTGGACCTTTTGAGATCCTTGAGAGAATAGGACCAGTTGCTTACTGTTTAGCATTGCCACCTATCCTGTCACACATCCATGATGTGTTTCATGTTTTAGTTCTAAGGAAGTATATTTATGATGAGTCTCATGTGATAGATTGGGATTCCTTGCAGGTGGAGTCAGACGGGAAGCTGGCTTTGGAGCCAATTCATATATTGGCTCGGCAGACATTTGGTCTTCGAGGCAGAGAGCTGGAATAGGTTAGGGTCTAGTGGGATTGCTATGATGAGGTTATAGCCTCTTGGGAGGACACAACATAGATGAGATCATAGAACCCTCACCTCTTCAATGAACTCCAGGAGGAAGTTCATGCCTAGAGGGGGTGGATGTGAGACCTACATTAGACTTCTATAGTTTTATTATTTTGTTTTCATATTTTCAGTAGTTTACACTTTGACATACGTTGACTATTGGAGACTTTTTTTATACATTTGAGGATCGGTGGAATCCTATGTTATATATTCAACACCTGATTTTGTAATCAGGGTACTTTTGAGATGCTTTATGTTCCGATTCAGTTTCAGCTTATGCTGATATCTTATATGGATTTGAATGTAATATGATGAATTTGGTTTAGGAAACCAATGCTAGGTTATTTTAGTTCTAATACAAATGTGGTTTATATGTAGGTATATTATTTATGCCATGTTATGTTTCATATCATGTCATTTTGAATCTACTGATGTGTGCATTGAGTGTGCAGGAAAAGTTGACCATGGATCTAAATCAGGGACCCAGTATTGGAACCTATGTAAATACCCATACTTTCCAAAGTCCTGTCTATATAAAGAGACATGGACCTCATTGTTATGTGATTATTTCATAAACATGGTTTGCATGTGTGTCATTAAATTACTAAATGTGTATGTGAATAAGTCATGTCATTTGTTTTAATTTAATGTGCCAAATTTGGCAATTGTTGTAATTTAAATGTTGACATGGCTAGTAAAGGGAACCAGGGTTAGTTATAGGGCTAACTAAGGTTATCTTGGAGTAGTACCCAAGCTTACCCCAGGGTAAGAAGTTTCTAGAAGTCTTCTTGACTTAGAAATCCGTAGGTTAACTTCAGGGTTAGTTTTAGGAGGTCTTTTGGGCTCCCAGGGGGTAACCGGGGTTAGTTTTAGTCACCCAACTTGGTACCCTATGGGTTAGGGGTAATTTTCTGTCATTAATGAGCCTCTAAACTCATTTATTTCTCCCTCTAAGTGTCATTTTCAGTTTTGAGCTAATTTTGAAGAGGAGTGTGACTTTGGTTAACCTCACTCTCTCTTCTACAGGTAAATGTACAAACCTGTGTCACACTTTTATAAAGGAAAATGACCACAACATGCAAACTGTTCAACTTTAACGACATAAAAGGTGGCATTTGTATTTAGAATTTGAGGATGATGTAAACTAAAGAAATGTGTA
>MU226254.1:2359690-2386671 GCA_018584345.1 Thuja plicata
TCTCTCCCATTCTTCTATAAATAGAAGCCTGTTTTGAGAGCAAATGAGCCTTCTTGAGAGATCAAATTTGCATTGTTATGCTGCCATTTTCATGCTAGGATTATAAGCTATTTCATTTCAATACTAATTGTTAGTGTTATTTCATCTTTCATAGTTTATATGCATGCTTGTTCCATCATTTAGTTTGCTTTCAACTAAATCCTTCATACTAGGTTGTATTGGTCACTGTTTCATCAACATATTCTGAGGGCTGATATGTTGGTGGTCATACTCCTCCTAAGTTAGAAGGCAATAGATCGGTTTTAGAGGGTTTCGTGTGTTTTTCATGTTTTCACTAACCCCATATTGCTAATATAATGATCTATTGATTGTTTGTGTACATTCCGACAGGTACCCATTTACACACGAACAACATGTACCCTTACATTCTCAGAATGCAAGACATAGACATTCAAGCTCTCATATAGAAATTTAAAAGTGATTTGAATAATTGATTTGATGAAGAAACTACATGACAAGAAAGAGACTAGTGCCTTATCTATTGGGAAACAAAGTCAAACAAATGTGCATTCCCAGAAAACCCTAACTCCAAACTCAAAAACCTGAATGAAATGCCTTGCAAGACATTCTTCTCATTTCAATACTTGGACATCAGATTCATATGCAAACCTAGAATTCTCAAAATTTGAAAACAAGACTTACTCTCTCCTTGAAAGAAACTCAAATTCAAACCCATAGCTACCTTATAACTGGTACATTAACATGCCTTACAAGTTAATATACAAGAATAAGACAATACATACAAAGACATCAGACAAGAACTGAACAGGGAATCCATCATTCTCATTAAAATTCATTTGAATATGTACATTTTCAAGACAAAGAAACACAAAAAATAAGACTCAAAAGCCTAAATACTACCCAATAGCATAAATTTTCAACATCCCATTACAATCAGAAGAAAATCTGGATATATGAGAAAAGAAAACAATCTTCTTCACCGACACTTGTCTGTCCCCAAAAATATCTGCAACTACTTCAATCTACAACTGCAAAAATCTGATACAATCTAGACTCAAATGGTCTCAAAAATCAGAATCCTCTCTTCAATACCTTTCCAATGATATATGATAGTTGATACTTCTGATAACATTTTCCCCCTGAATCATTAAAAAGAGTTTGCTTTCCCGTGCACATTTCCTAAATAATTTTGAAATATTTGTGCCTTTTTCAATAGTCAAACTATTGAATTGAAATGATTTTATTTAAATATATGTATTTTAATCCTTTTCTCACATTGTACCAGAATTTGACATGTGGCATGTTCTGATTTGATGCTCCAAACTGGCTGGGCTTAACTCCATTTTAACTCACCTCTGACCATGGTTAACCTAGCTAAGTGTATCTCTAAGTCTCTGGATCAATTTTCTAACCCTGGTTAGATCTAGAAACTTGGAGATAACCTTCAGTCTCCAAGTCTCTGAAAGCCTTAACCACACCATAACTCTGGTTAACCTTGCACAATGAAGTCTCTGAGTCTCAAATAGATTTTATTAACCCAAGGTTCGTCTGGCGACCATGCGACCACCTCAATCTCCAAGTCTCCTGAAGATTTTGACTTAATTTCTAGCTTCTTGTGACCTGGCAACTGGTGGTTATCTCCTGGTCGCAGTGGTTATCCTTAAAATCTCACGACTGCTCAACCTAATTGCTAGCGGTTACTCGCTGGGTCTCTAAATCCTAGCAGTTATCTCCAGTTCTTCTCCCAACTTCCTTACTTGCCACCACATGTCCACCTGCCACATCACCACCACTCCTCATTTGCACTTGTCTACAAAATTTGCTTACCTTTAGTCATGGGGAAAAAAATTGAGGTGCCAATCACCTGCGCCCGGGGATAGCCTCCAAATTGCCTTCACATTTCAATATGATTGTGTTTTGGCTTTTATACATTTCACAGTTCCATTTCGAGGTGAATGTGGGATTAATCCCTTGAAGGTTTTTTAAAGACTTATGCATTTTTTTCCCAAAATATGGGGGTCCCACCGTGCACTTAACCTATGCAACCAAGAGGCCCACCATAAGCCTCTTGGGTTCTTATTTACTATGAATACAAGCGGTGTTGTATAAATATACCACACATCTCCCGCGCATTGACAATGTGGGACAAAATCTCTTCACCATTTCTTAAACAAAATTCCTCCACCAAACGCAACTCTTTACTTCAACTTGAAATGCCTCCACTTCATTAATGCGTAGACATTGCTTTCTAAAAATTGCAGGTTCTCACCATGTTTCTCCTGCTCAATGATAGCTGTGCTGAGTTTGAAAAATTACTTTCTTCACCTTCCATTTCATACTTGCACAGACAGATTGCAATTATAATTTAATTTGTATGGTTTAAAGCTATTTTTCCTCCCCTCCAAATTAACGCATGTTTTAAATGACTTTCTTTGGTGCTGCAGACTCCTTTCATTTCTGTGCAGCTTTCTGGGCACTCCATGCATATTACAACTACCTCCTTTACAATTGCAAATTACATTGCATATTTCTCATTTGTCTCCTATGTTTACTCCTTGTGCTACGCTGGAAGTCTCCTTTCATCTGCAAGCTCTTCAAAATAGCAAGCGCATGGGCATTTGTTCTAATTCAAACACCTCTTCTTTAGTTTGCATTGACTGGAGATAATCACATCTTACACCTTCCAGTTGCATTGTCTTTAAAGATTTAATTCCTTCCCTTGTTTAGTGCATGCGTTGGTCTTCTTTGAACATAACAATCCATTTCAAACTCCCTTTTGTATCCCTTCCATTTGCATGTGTCTTCAACGTAGCACCTCCATTCAAAGTGTCATGCAGCTTGTCCCAAAATCAGCGTGGGCCTTTGTTTATACATTTTCTCTGTATTGAAATGTTTTTAAATTCCTTTCATTCATCATACTACGTGGGGTACTTGCCTTGCAATGTTTTTTTTGTTTTTCCCTCAATGGACTTCTCTTTTCTACAAAGGCTTCACACTTGTCAATTTCCAAAGGTTATAACTATTATATAGATGCTACGATGGTTTTGGGAATCCCCTTCAAACAACATTCATGCCCTTTCTTGTGCTTCCACTCTATGTGTAGCCTTCCTTTGACTATCAGCATGGGTTGTTCCATGGTACTCTATCTCACTTCTTTATTTTAAAACTTATTTTCTCTTCCTTACCTTTATGTTGGGCGTACCATACTGCAAAGCTCTATTTGCAATGTATTTTTTTTTGAAAAGAAATTCAAAACAATTCTCCTATGTTGGGCACACCAAGCTGTGGAGTTTGATTTTAATGTTTAAACTTTAAAATTTCAATATTCTCCCTTCCATTCTGGGCACAGCATATCATAGCTTTGCATTTAATTTTATCTTTAAAAAATTCACCATATTTCCTCCTTCATGTTGGGTGCCCCATGAGAAAAGACTTTGGAAGTGCAATTAATTTACTTTCAAATCCCCTTATCATACTCTTCCTCTTTAAAACTTCAAATTTTGCATAAGCCAGGAGAATGCCGACAAATGTCAATAAATCTAACCTTTATGTCTTCTGATTGCATTTTCATGGCGTAGTTTCATTTTTCTTGTACAGTCCAGTTTATTGGCGCATATTTCTAAAGATCATTATTTAAATTATAAAATAATAATATGCAATTTAAAACTTTGTAAACTGAGTATTGGATTCCATGAACAGACAATAAGTCCCTCAGGTGTTGGTTTGATGAACTTCACTTCTTGAAAACCATTTTCCTTTTTGACAACACAAGATTGATTGATCATGCAATCTGGACCTAAAAATACTGAACTGGAGATCACTTAAAACTTGACTTCTATAATTGTGCAAATTGAACACACTAATGGCAAGTAGCTTCCCAAATGAGCTTTGAAAAATGACTGAATGACTTCACAGGAATGCACCGTCAGAAAATTAGGTTCAATCCCAACATGTGAGAACACATGCCAAAGGAAATTGCACAAAAACATTTGACCCAAAAGATATCACATATCAAATATAGCCTTCTGAAACATTGATTTTGTCTGCACTGTCAATCTAAACAAATCACCTTCAAAAATGACTTTGAAAACTCATCAACTGAAACCTTCATGAACCAGAATCTTGGGTATTTATTCACTCCCATACAAGGAAAATGAATCCACAATTATCTCACTTAGAAAACCATAAGGTGAAAAACCAACAAACACCAAAGTCAACCTATTAGAAACATTTTGGAATAAAATAGTGAAATATGCAGAAGTCGGACTTGGAAATGGCTTAAGAAAGTGACCAGACGGATTGGTAGAGATCCAAAAATCTTAAGGGAGAGTCACTCCTAGGTCTAAAATTTAGAACAACCCTCAATTCTTCTTGACCTTGAACTGGGTGCAAACTGGGAGACCTCCAAATAGGTCACTTAAAATATGGATTGTTCACATTCAATGAACCTTAACAAACTACAAATGGAAAAGCTCTGGAAAAATGATCAAACAAGAACATGGGGGGCTAAAAATGGACATGGATATTCTCTCACATGATTACAATACATTGAAAAACCCTCATGCTATGAACATGAACTAGTCATAAAAAGAGAACCTCCGAAGTGAGCCACTTTATAAAATTATGGAAAGACAAATGCAAATGTAAAATTTGCACAGACTGCCTTTGGATTCCTCTTGCAAAACATAGCAGATCGGCACCTGAATATTTGAAAATTTCCAAGTTGGTAAAACCCCGCACATGGAATTTAGATATCCAACTAACTCATCATGACCATCAAGTGACACTGAGAAATCAACATGCCAATTCAGCCTCCTAGATGAATAATCATTTGATACACAGAAAACTGAATAAAGTCTATTTGGTTTTCACTTCACAGAGGCGTCAAATGGAACATTTAAGATATGAACTCCTAGATACAGATTCACCTTCACATGAAGAAAACACATTTTAAATTATATTTTTCTGATCCTCAACTGGCCAATTAGTATAAATCCCCAAAGTCAGCCCTTTACCAACTTCTAATTTCAAAATCAGTGACACTATATAAATCTGACTTGGAATTAGCTGAGGAAACTAATCAAACGGATTGGCACATCTCTGAAAATATTTATGGTAGTACATCTCCATGACTTAAATATAGTGCAACAATCCTTTCATCATGACTATCAATTGGGTACACATTATAAGATCTCAAAGTAAGCAACTTCATAACCCTGCAATTCAGATTCTGAGACACAATATAAACTGCAAACAGAATAGCCTTGGGAAAATTATCAAATGAACTCATAGGAATTTGTAAATGAAAATGGAGTGTCACTCTCATGCATAAAACACCTTAGACCCATCCTTACATCATGAAACTTAATCAAACCAAAGATACAAGCATGCTAAATAGGTCTCTTGGTAACAGCTGAATAAGTGCAAAAATGCAGATTTGTGTGAATGCCTCCAAATGACCCTCTTCAAAACACATCCAAACTCTTATGTGAGAGCTGGAACCTATTAGATTTTCCAAATGATAGGTGGTAAACACATATCCCAAGAGGATTCTCATGAAAAACATCGGGTCATTTTTTACAAGCACCCAAAATAGGCCTTCTTCACAAGCTTTTGAGGACAGTAATTCATACTTAGGGAAAATTTTAGTATGGTCACCCCAAAATGCATCTGGATTTTGGAGTTCCAATAGTGGCTCTGATTGAGGATGCATGCCCCATGCGGGCATGCAGAGGACTTCAGAATCTCATGGGTAGAAGCAGACCACCCTAAAAACAAATAAGACTTTCTTTTTACTTTCTCTCTCTTCTCCTTCCCAACTCAAAAACTAGGAACCCCTTTATTTGAAAGAAAACACACCACACAAATGAAAGGGAAAGAAAGAAACTGTACAAACATGGAACTTATTTACAAAAGGCCCAAAGCCCCCAAACTGGATTCATCTCTTACCTCTATCAAATATATGATTCTCATCTCCATGTATTAGAGGTAGACTGAAACTATTGCTTCCATGTGTGTGATAAAAAACACTGCCATTCACCTTTAGTACATCAAACAAAAGACAATTAGAAAACTCATCATCACTTGGCAAAACAAAGTCACCAGATCACTGTGAATGTTGATCATTGTGTGACATCAAAACATCACACCTTCCTTTATCACTGATTTGCTGAAACAAGAAACATTCCAACTCACTTTCATGGCTGGAAACATCTGCATCTTGAACATTAGTTTGCGCCAAAGAATACACTTATTTTACATCAGCACCTTTCCAACTAAAAAATAATGTCTCAAAACAAAAATCTGATTTCACAAAATTAGAGACAACTTTCTGATCCAAACTCCTATCAGCATCTTGTGAACAAGTATTGTCAATCAATGGCTCTACTATTCTTTGCAAATATGAGAAAACACTTTTAGACTTATTACTATCTTTAGGATCATGATGTGAACAAGAAATGCTGACACTATGTTCATTAAAAACTGAACCCACACCAAAACATTCATCATCGTATTCATCATAAACAACAACATTAAACTTATCACAGTGATATGTGCTTTCAATTTGCAAAGTATCCAACCCAAGTATGGGAAAATAATCCATATTACATGTATCATATTTCACAGCCTTGTCAGCATCATCACTATAAAAACATATCTCCATTGGGCATGAAACTTTGAAGTCATTTGCAGGTGCATACCTCTAATAATCAGCTTCTAGAAGTTCTAAAATTTGCTCACTACTTAGCAGGCATTGAACTTCTTGTCCATTTTCTTTGATCTCTTTCTCAATGCTGAATGTATCTTCCTTACTAGAAACAAGAGACAAGTTTTCTTGGTTTATATCACTTTGTGCAAAATATTCACTATCACTTTCATCCGCATCATATTCAAGCTCTTGTTGTTCACATAAAACTTCTTCAAACTGAGACAAGAAATCTGCATTGTCATGCTAAAAGAAGGAAAAATTTATAAACTCAATGGAGTCATTTTCAATTACAAAATCATCTTCATCTTTTTTTTTTTTTATGGATTTCATTATCAGCATCATAATCAACACTTTCAGCATAAGTAGACTCAACATCATCTACATGACTAGATTCATATTCAGCATCCTTAATATTTTGAGATTCTGATTTCTCAATCAAATCTATCCATTCTATGGTATGTCCAATCACTTCTTCTCTAAGAGATGCAGACCAATTGACTGATTCAGGCATACTAAGCTCTAGGAACATTTCAACATATGTGGACTCTTGAAAATAAAAACCCATTAGAAGCTCATTATAAGCTTCATTGAACTTCTCATAAAACAACAGTGTTGACTCTTCCTTTCTCTCTCCAATCTTACATCATAAAATCAACATGCATTTTTGTTGGATCTTTTGATTGATCAAAGAAATATCCTTTTCTCTATTAACATTTTCAAAATCTTGCTCATAGAATTCAGATGTAGAAAATATATCTTGACCCATGAATGCCAGAATTTCCATTTTAACCACTTATTTAATCAACACATCATGTTCTATCACAGAGATTTCTATCTAACTTCATGCAATAACTTATTTGAAAAAACATAGCATACTTCTAATTTCTAAATCTGAACTTTCAATCTGAAAGTGTATCATCTTAAAATGGAAGCACTTCCATGTTAAGAATGTTTAGCCCTCCTTAGTGGGTTTTTTGACCACCATCACATTGTCCACTCATTTTTTCATCCTCTCCTGCTTATCTTCCTGTTTAGGACCCTGATTGGGCCTCTCCGGGCACCTTCCATCCCATCTAGCATGTTTTCCAGGGGTCCTGACCCCCTAGGTCAAGGTTGACCTCAACCTTGACCTAGGTTAAGGATGACCTCAACCTTGACCTAGGTTAAGGATGACCTTGACCTGGGTCCCCCTTTCAAATCTGGAAGTCAGTCAGCTGTTGGAAGTCATCAAAAATTCATTTCCCACTTCCGGGTCAACTATTTTGCATTCTGAAGCAGAAAATCTTAAAGTATATTTGATATATGTACTCTTCTAGGGGAATGGGTCTAATTGGAATTTAATTCCCCTATGTCAGCCTCTGTAGAAGATTGTGCCCTAGTTTCATATAAAAATAAGCTTTCTCCTCTCATTTTCTCTAACCATCGATCAAAAGTCATATGAAGCAATAATCATAAAGAAAAAAGTTAAAGCATCCATTGTTCTACATGTTCTCAAGCTTTCAAAGTGTCCAATTCTTCCTCTCAAGCATTCAAGTTCTCCATTGAAGATCAAGGATTCAAAACTTTCTAGCCTTTGAAGGGATTTGGTTCAAACATTCAAGATTCATCATTCAAGCCCTAGATCTATCCATCATGATGGTGTGATCTTCCTTCAAGATCCTTTGTGCATCCTCAAGATTCTTTCATTCTCCCTTCAAGGTGGATTCCAAGCATACAATCATTAAGGTTTATGGTTTCAAATTGAGTCCAAGCTTTCATATTTACATACTTACTTGCATTCAAAATACAATTGCATATCTATTTGAATATCATAGCTTCATTATTAGATTTACTTCTACTACTTGCAAGAATTATTTATTTCAATTATTGATTTCAATGTTAATTCCTAAATCAGGATTTGACTAATGAAAACCCCTCCCCCAACAAACAAACCCTTATTTTTGCAGGTAAAGGTTCAAGACGGAGATTCAGATACCCTTTTTGGCAAACTTCCCAGATCCAAAAATAGAATTTTGATCTGAGACTTTTTAGGTCGATTGTGACCTAGGGCACAATCAAAAATTATGGCAAATGGTGACATTGACTTGAGGGTACATATTGAAACTATCTCATAATGGAAAAATATTTCTGGGTTTTGTTTGTCTCTGCATTTCTACTTCAGATCTGGTCTCAAATTTTCTAGAAACTCAACATAGGCTTCAAAAAATAGCATTCTTCAGATCTGCAATATTTCAAGGTTAGTACATCTCTCCTATCCATTTCACTTCAAATTCTTAATCATTCTCAATCTATCATACATTTACATTCATTCACACACATTTTAAGAGGGAAACCTAGGATCTCCTTCTTTATTCTTATTTCCAATATATTGATTCATTTATGCATTGATCCTTTTTGGGTTGATCTATTTGGATCCTTCCTTTGTGCATTTGAGAATAAAGGGGAATATCTTATTTATCCCTCCACTCTAAACATTAAATGTAAGGTGATAAATGATTTGAGTATCAAAACACTCTTGTTCTATTAACATCACTTTTCTTCTTTACAGGAAGTATGGCAAGACTTCAATATTTTTTTTCCTTTCTTCCAGTGGCTTATTCACTTATTAAGGAACCTTTTCTTTTCAACAAACACAAGGATTACTTGGATGAAATTTGCAGCAGTTGTTCTTTCTTTTTCTTTACCAGATACAAGGCGGATCTAAAGCCTTTCTTGGAATTCCATTTGGTTCTTCTTTCGTAGAGTCACCACCTCCTTGCACAGGACAAATATCAACCAACAAAGCTATTTGGAAATCACTTTTAATTCTAGAAACTCATTCCAACCAGAAAAGTCACATAGTCCATTTTCAAATTGCTACAAATAAAAGCACTTCCAGTCTATTTTTTCACAGAGATCTAAAAAATTCAGATTCCTTTTCTGACTCTTTTTCTCATAATAAGATTCTGGTATTGATTCAACCAAGAAAGGAAACATACATCTTAAACTTATTGATCTTAAACTTCACATAACAACTAATAGTCACAAATTTTCACTAGCACAAAACAACCAAGATTCTCCAAATTCAAATAGAGTCGCCACCCACAACAAGTATGTGATTAAGATTCACAAACCGGTCCAAAAATGGACAATGAACAATTAATGATTATAGACTTTACAAAAATCCACTTATCCCCAGTGGAGTCACCATTTCATTAGCGTGACTCAGATGGGAAAACACAATCAGAAATTTATTTAACTTTTAAAATAGCACCAGAGATTTTCAGAATAGCACAACAAGACTATTTCATCTTTATCCCCAGTAGAGTCACCATTTTGTTAGCATTTTTTCTTGTATCCTTCAACTCTAAAAGAGAATGTGCAAACCAGACTTGGGGATCTTCATCCAGCAACACAAATCTACTTCTTTTAGCAAACTAAGGGGCAAGGAAAAGGCTAATTGATGAGGATTTGATCCTCCTTCTGCTTTGAGTTCCACACACTCAGGCGTTTGCACCTAAAACAAGCTAAAATTTGCATACATAAACACTCTCTCACTAAAATCCTTTATGTAGATATGAAAAAATAGTGGATAGTTCTCAAACTTGCAAGATGTGGGAGTTCAACACAAACAATCTTATGCAAGATCCCACCTACATGATCTGCTAAGAACCAGGAAAATGGCCAATGTGAAAAGGATGAAATCCTTCTTCTCTTTGAGTTCTAGACTCGGGCAGGCTAACCCATGGATTTCTTCTTTAAAGAAACTAACATGTACCCTTACATTCTCAGAATGCAAGACATAGACATTCAAGATTTCATACAAAAATTTAAAAGTGATTTGAATAATAGATTTGATGAAGAAACTATAGGACAAGAAAGAGACTAGCACCTTATCTATTGGGCAACAGAGTCAAACAAATGTGCATTCCCAGAAAACCCTAACTACAAACTCAAAAATCCTGAATGAAATGTCTTGTGAGAAATTCTTCTCATTTTAATACCTGGACATCAGATTCATATGCAAACCTAGAATTCTTAGAATTTGAAAACAATACTTACTCTCTCCTTCAAAGAAACTCAAATTCAAACCCATAGCTACCTTATAATTGGTACATTAACATGCCTTACAAGTTAATATACAAGAATAAGACAATACATACAAAGACATCAGACAATAACTGAAAGGGATTCCATCGTTCTCATTAAAATTCATCTGAATCTGTACATTTACAAGACAAAGAAACACAAAAAATAAGACTCAGAAGCCTGAATACTGCCCAGTAGTATAAATTTTCAACATCCCATTACAATCAGAAGAAAATCTAGATATAGCAGAAAAGAAAACAATCTTCTTCACCGACACCTGTCTGTCCTAGAAAATATCTGCAACTGATTCAATATCCAACTGCAAAAATCTGATATGATTTGGACTCATATGGTCCACAAAATCAGAATCCTCTCTTCAATACCTTTCCAACAGTATATGATAGTTGATACTTCTGATAACATTTGCCCCATGAATCATTAAAAAGAGTTTGCTTTCTCATGCACATTTCCTGAATAATTTTGAAATATTTGTGCCTTTTTCAATAGTCAAACTATTGAATTGAAATGATTTTATTTAAATATATGTATTTTAATCCTTTTCTCACATTGTACCAAAATTTGACATGTGGCGCGCTCTAATTTGATGCTCCAAACTGGCTGGGCTTAGCTCCATTTTAGCTCACTTCTAACCGTGGTTAACCTAGCTAAGTGTATCTCTAAGTCTCTGGATCAATTCGCTAACCCTGGTTAGATTTGGAGACTTGGAGATAACCTTCAATCCCAAAGTCTATGAAAGCCTTAACCACACCATAACTCTAGTTAACCTTGCACAATAAACTCTCTGAGTCTCAAATAGATTTTATTAACCCAGGGTTTGTCTGGTAACCACAAAACCACCTCAGTCTCCAAGTCTCCTGAAGATTTTGACTTAACCGCCAGCTTCTCACGACCTAGCGACTAGGGGTTATCTCCTAGTTGCAGCGGTTATCCTTGACATCTCACGACTGTGCAACCTGACTGCTAGCGGTTAGTCACTGGGTCTATAAATCCTGGTAGTTGCAGACGTCTAAAATTGTCCTTATATTAATTTGATTAATATTCCCTTAGCATTATAATTAATTTTAATTAATTAATCATATTTTTTATATTCTTCTATTTATTTATTTATTTAAATATGATTCACTTTCCTTAGTATTCAAATTTAATTTAAATACTATCCCCTTTAATGTATTAGATTTTATTTATAAACATTATCCCTCATTAATCCCTTTTAAATAAATTTGTAATTTATTTATTCCTTCACATAATTTAAATTCTACCAAACTATAATTAATCTAAATTTTAAATTTTGCTTAAGTTAATTTGAACCTAGATCCTATCTTACCTCACATCACTCTCACCAAATAAACCTACTTACTAATTAACTAAGGTTAATTAGGCTAATTTCTTGATTCCTACAATAATTAGTCCTAATTATTTGCTCACACATGTGTGAGCAAATTTCAAAAAATTGTCTTTTTCCAAATAATCCTTATTTGGTGCCAACAAGGTTTCTTACACCTATGATGACACCCTCTTACACTTTCTAAAAGTGTCTCATTGGTCCAAAACTCTTACACCTCTTACAAGATCCTTCACATGTGTACTTTAAGTACACTTTGACCCATCACATCCAAATTTGCTCACACATGTGTGAGAAAAGTGGGCCTCTTGCATCGCTTATGTGTCCCTTATGTGGCACCTATGTAGCTCCACCTCATCCAAGCCCTCTCTCTCCTCCAAAAAATCTATAAAAAGAGGCCATTGTCAAGAGCAAATCATCTCCATTTTTTGCATTGTTATCATGGTAATTTAACTTTTGAATTTTTATCTTAGTTTTCATGTTCATGCTTTCATGCTTGTAGCTCATTTCAAATCTAGATATTACATGTTAGGATTAATGGAATGAACCTAGTTTCTTTTCATTTGATCTTGCATATCACTCTTAGCATAGTTTTGCATTATCATTTTCATACATTTGATGAAGGCTTGAGACAAGTTCCTCATACTTGTTCATGAGCTCTTTATTATATCCATTAGTTGAATTTAGTTTCCATCCATGGATCAAGTGAGATTAAGTTATTGTGTTGAGAGAGCACACCCACAATAATCTCTAAGAGCAAATCAACAAGGCATTGGGTGCCCTTGTTTAGCTCATCGGAGGTTGTGGTGAAGGTCTTTGTTTTGGATTTTATTTTAAGCATGTTAACATCTTGAATCTTGTTTATAATGGCTAACCTTAATGTTTTCATATTTTAGTGTTGTCCTTTGCAGGTATACCTTTTATCACACACATTTTGGCATGCCTGGTGAGACCCATGTCCCTTTTTTCTAACAATTTTCTTGCAGTTTTCATAATTCTGGAAATTTTTACGCAGACCCATCTATGCTTTGATTTCATCGTCCATGTTTCCAGAATGCCATCTGCGCAGACTGTCATCTGCGATACTTTTCGGTCTGTGCACATAAACCACCGTCTCTGCCTACTGAAAAATAGACTTTAGTAACACGGTTTAAAACTAATTTTTATCAGATTCTAGACTTTTTAACTCTCAGGTTTTTGACAGGAAAACACTTTTTAGGAGTTAAATGTTGTTAAAATCTGATAAAAATCTTATTTTTAGATGTGCTAAGTCATTTTTCTAAGCAGAATCTGACTGTGTCTCTCATTCGGCCGTCTTTATAGGTAAATGACTGTATCCATAGATCACTGTCTGTGCAGATCACCATCTGCGTGGATTGCCATCTACACTACTTTTTTTGTGGTTAACATCTTTTGCAGCATTTTTGCATTTTAAAGATCAAAAAACTACTAACAGTTTCGTGCAGGTTCCCTGGAAGTTTTAACAGATTTTTTGGAATGAACTTGTATGTTTAATCATTTGTCTTGAATGACTTAAAGTGAATCAACCCACCTTTACAAAATTTCTTTTTTGTTGTGTGGGAAAAGAATTGAACATATATTTTTAATCAGACGATTGTGGCTTTTGCTTAGGTAGAAAACACATAGTTTTGCTTTAGCTAGGTTCAATTTGGAATGAACTCTTTTTGGTGTGTTTGAAGAAGTATTTTTCAACAATTCTTTTGAGCTATTTGTCATTAGATTAAATCCCTTAATATAAGTGATGATATGATTAAGTTATAGCTATATCCTCTCCCCTTTCCTTCATGGAACTTGGGTGAAGAGAAAGCTTAGCTTAATCAAGCTTCTAGAGAGGCCTGTCTAGAGGGTGCACTTCCCCTTTAGAGGATGACCTCAAATCGGTAATCCCTTTAGCCGGTATAGAAATAAAATGCAACCCAAAGGTCCTCTTTATCCCTCCAAGCTCGGGAGGGTCATGTTCAATGGTAGTCCATACTGAGTGAATATCCTAATCATATTGGCATGGTTGAACTAGAGACTTAAGTATCTCACGCCGTACAAACTGATTACAGGGATGCCATGAAATCTTATTAGCAACTATAACTTAGTAGCCTACCTAATTCACATCCAAATAATGATTTATTATAGTGCAAGGGGAGGGAAGATTCTCCTTCCAAGATTCCCATCATACGTGTCCCAGAGTATTATGTTGTGAAAGAGATCTTTGTAGCACGGCAACAATACCTGAAAAAAGGTAGAAACACAGGCGCCCTTTCGGAGGTGACACTGCTATGTGAGCTAAAGGACTATCAAGCAAAGGGTCTATAATATTTCATCTGAAGCCAATTTCCTAAGGTAGCTAATATTTGAACTATCTTCATTGTTATAAACCAAGTAAAAACATAAGTGGCTTGAAAGAGTTACTTGAACATACACAAACGAGATATTGCAATTTGAATCAAAGTTCTTTAAAGTCACATTTTCTTGTATCCCTCAAGGTTGCTTTGTCCCTTATTGGATTTTTTTGAGACATTCCTCTATTATTTTTCTAGTTTGAATGTGCTGAAATTGGTTCTTTCCATCAAACAAATTTGTCCAAGGTCAAACTGAAGACAAAAATCTACCTATAATTTCAACACGATGTCTTAACAACAGTTGGTTGTCTCTTCTCTAGAACCATCATCTGAGTAGATTACCATCTACATAGATCATCGTCTGTGCATATCATCAGCTATGTTAGAGACTGTCGTCTCCACTTGAAAACAATAAACTTCCAAATCTGCTGAGACATCCAAAATTTGGTCTTCTGTAGGACCCTGAAATCATTTTCCCTAGATCATTAAGTCATTTAGCAAAAATCAGATTTTTCACATGACATGACCAGTTTCAAGAAACATAAGAAGGTTAAGATTTCAACACCTCTAGTCTATAGAGAGAAGAAGGAAACCACTCACAAATCTAAGGAATATCAACATATTACCACATTTATCAAACAAGAGATCGAATATCATGAGAAAGTTGATAAGATCCTTTACAACAATAATATCTACAACTTCATGGCCAAGTATTCTATCAACAGTGCTATCATTGCCATTGAGCAATATGACTAGATAACATCTTGCTTCTAGATCAGTTCTTCAAATTCTTCCATCATCATTCTTCCTTCTCTTGGAGCATTCAATCAAATCAATCCTTTTAGGTTGAAAGACCTTAATCAAAGTATTAATAAACCTTCATCCTCAAACAAGCACAACATTACTTGTAGACCATCAGTCTGTCTCAAGTGATTTTAATCCCTTAGTGATTTCCCATCTTGCTTGAGATCACAAGTCCATCTTCAAGTAGAACAGGTATCACTTCAAATATTTTTGTGTTTGTATCATCACAAGGTTTTTTCATGCTTAGGTTTTGTTCCAAAAACCTTTAAATCAATCAATCAATCCCTAATCAAACATCAATCAATCAAATCCAATGAAATCCAAAATCAAGATCTTTGCTCCATTTCATTTCTTACACCTTCTTGTCTTCCATTCTTCTAAGTCCACCATTGTATGGTTGTCACTCGATCCCAAGCTAGAGACATGAGGCATGGAACACTCAACACCGCTACCTATGAAGTGAACCCTTTTGGCAGTCAATACTTTCAAGGTACTAAAGTACAAACTGAGGAAATTCCTAAAGAAACTGAGTTAGTAGAACAAGAGGAATGACCTACCCAAGTGAATTATTTCCACAGCAATCCTTACAATGTGGAAATGGTTGAGAAATCCATTATGCAAAACAGTGGTGAAATATTCTTGAATATTATTTGAAATGGCATCAATGTACCCGCTAACTTTGATGATACACTCCTTACTCAAAACATCACCAAAGCCACTGCTGCTACTACTATAGCCATGACTTCTACCTCAAATGCTACATCATCATGTGACACTAGTAAAAGACCTTATAATGAACCTTCCACATTAGCACCTGTATCAACAACTACATCAATAACCCAATTGACACAAGAACAAATTCAACAAATCCTTAGTGCCTTTCCAAACAATACTACACATAACAACATTCAAACGACAATGACTCAAGGAGAAATCACTAATGTCAACAACATAGGGAAGATTTCCATGCCTTTTCCTACATCATATCTGTTTCAAACAACAGGTATGAAAACATCTGTAATCGACACATCTAGAGCTTATCAATACATACCTCCTCCTACTGTTGGTATGACCTCCATGGGTTTTTCAGTCATACAGTTTGGAGGAGGAGCTTATGTACCACCATTTATTCCATTGAATACACTAGATTTCACCCAAAAATTCAATGAGCTAAAAAGCATTGTACAAGGTTTACAAAATGGGGGCAAGAAGGAGTTTTCTTCTGAGGAGATTTATCCCTATCCATTTGACAAGTCTATCATAATGCAACCATTCCCACCAAACTTTGAGATGCCTAAATTTGAGAAATACAAAGGTGAAACATGTCATCTACAACATCTCAAAGAGTTTTACATTGCATGTCAAGAAGTTGCCTATAATGAGAATTACCTAAAAAGACTCTTCACTAGGAGTCTTGGGGGCGCAACTTTAGAATGGTTCATGGCCCTTCCTTACGGGTCAATCTCTACTTTCTCTGATCTTGCAAAGAAATTTGTTGGGCAATATTTGTATAACATTGAGCATCAGGAAACACTCATTGATTTGTGCAATACTAAACAAAAGAATGGAGAAACCTTTGCTAGTTTCTTACAACGATGGAGACATATCAAAAATCACATGCCATGGAAAATACCTGATAGTCACTTAATTGACATCTTCACAAAGAATTTGATCTCTGAGATGTGTTTCCAAATGAAAATGGCTTCACCTGACACCTTTGAATCCCTTGTCAAGAAGGGAAAAGACATTGAAGATGACCTTTTGCAAAGAGGTAGCATCAAACATTATACTCCTTCCAATAATGATAAACTGAAATTTTGGAGTAAAAACAAAGGAGTTGTCAATGATGGAGTGACTGATGCCAAGCATGTTCAAACTGTTCAAGCATCCAATAATAACAATCAAAATAATTGCAACACCAATTAGAACCAAAATCACAATAACAATCAAAACCAAAATCAGAATCAAAACAATCAAAACAACAATCAACAAGCACGCAATCAATCATTCATGTTTCCTCGCAACAACTATAACAATAACAACAATAACAACAATAACAACAATCGACAATGGTGACAATTCACAGCATTGGCAGATCCTCTAGACATAATCTTCAAACAACTTGTAGATCAAGGGATGATAATCTATCCAAATACTCGGCCTTTCGATGAGAACCAACCTAAGCCTGTTTGGTATAGAGATAATGAATATTGTGATTATCATCGCATCAAGGGACGTGATACCAAGAAATGCATGAAGCTTAGACACTTTGTTCAAGACCTCATTAAGGATGGAAAAATTGAAGTTGAAGGTCAGAACATGTCCTCATCTAATGCAAAACTTAAAGTCTACACTTAGCCCTTCCCACCACACAATCAGAACAATGCATCAAACGTGATCCCATATGATTACTCTACCAATACTATCACAGGCCATGATCGAACATGTGGGAGTCTAAATGAAAATGATATCTTTGGGTTTGATGATCTTTTTGGCCGCATTGAAGAAGCTGACATGCATGTTAACACCATAATCCTTAAAGCTACTGATTGTAATGCTACCACATGCAGAGCCAGAGTCACTATCCAAGCTGCTGATAAACCTTCTATATCTACAAATCCACCAACTGTGTTGTCTATCACTGTTTGGCCTGCCTTGTGCTATGACCTATTATCTTAGTTAGGGAAGACGCCTACACATATATCCATTCTAGAGCTCTTGATAACCTCACCAATTCACAAAGAAATCCTTGATAAAGCTCTGAATGAATCTTGTGTCCCTGAGAACATCAATGCCGCACAATTCCAAGATATTATAGGGAACTTAGCTGCACAAGAACATCTTGTCTTCACCGATAAGGACTTTCTTGGTCTTGACCTGCATCATAATAAGTCCGTCCATATAGAATGCAAAATCCAATCCACAAAAATAAAATGAGTCCTTATAGATGGTGGATTTGGCTTGAATTTGTGCACATTAAAGATGATTTACAACATCAATCTTTCTAAGGACCTCTTGCATGTAGACAAATGAATCACAATAAAGGCCTATGATGATCAAGAGTGAGAAAGCAAGGGTCTAATCACACTACCCTTACAAGTGGGCCTAGACTTGATTGAAACTATTTTCCATGTGCTGGATCTAGATGTACCTTACAATATCTTGCTGGGATGACCATGGATACACGCTATCAAAGGTGTACCCTCTACTTATCATCAATGTCTAAAGTTCCCACATCGCGGTAGAGAAATCACAATTCCTGGAGATCCTGAGCCCTTTCAATAATGCAAGAGACTAGAAGGAAAATAATCTAACTATTGCCCATTGAATGAGTTTGGTCAATATTCTAATCAAGAAACTCCCATTTCAAACACTCCCTCAATTCTAGAAAAGAAATCAGAAACACCAGCTGAGCAATCCAAAGGAAAGGAAAAAGTTACTGAAGAAAAGGTTATTGAAGACAAACCCTCCTCATCTGAAGCAAAGGCCACCTTTACAGATCAAGGCATGGGAGATTATAAATTTGAAAGTTCTCAATGTATTGGGCAACTCCCTTTGTCTCCAAAGTCTTATGGAAGACCATCACCATTACCCCCCTCTAAAGACAAAGAGCTCATGCATTGAAAAACAACTACTTTTGAACATTGGGGGTCTTTATCAGATGAACACATGGAACACAATGTCCTTGATTGGATCTATAATGATGAAGAAGAAAGATCTATAACTTTCCCCAAAGGAAAATATCCTAAGGTTACTCCCATTGTTGAAAGCATGGGGTATCATGGTACTGGCCTTAGAGCTGATGAAACGGGTAAAAAGAAGATCATAACAGCCAATGGCTATCCTAAAGGACATGGATTGGGTTCCATAGAGACCAAGACCAACTTTTCTAAGGATTACTATGTTGCTACCTTAGATTCAGACACTAAGGAAGAGTTCTTTGAAATACCTTTTTACTATGTTGAAGATTACCTAAATGAAAATCACCATGTCTTCACTATCACCCAAGTCAACCTTTCATCCCCTTGTCTACCCCTCATAAACCCTAAATTAATTGGTTGGGATCAGCAAGACTCGTCACCAGCTTTGGATGTTTGTTATTTGGATGAGGCAGTTTTAGCCCTCTTTGGAATTAAGAATCTCTGATAATACAAACATCAGATCCACTACAGAGAACAATCCTACTTTGGTAGCCAAGTCAACTCTCCCAGTCACAAAAATTGAAAAGAAAATAAAAATCAAAAAAATGAAAATACATCCTCTGGTGAAAACCTCTCATAGGCACCTTTTGATTAAGAAAAATATAAAATAAAGGATGCTTCCTCTAGTGAAAACCTTTCTGAGGCTCTAGAGGAGGGAGAGGCTAACTTTCCATTTATATCCTTAGAACCATAAGTGTCCTCTATGATTATCAAAGACACTATTCCAATCAATTTGGGCACAAAAACAGATCCATGCATCACCTACATTATAGTTTCTCTTAGTGATTAGGAAAAGAAAGACATGATAGCATCCTTGCATAAACATAAAATCAATTGCATGGAATTACAAAGACATGCCTGGGATAGATACAGATCTTGTCATGCATCATCTTGTTGTAGATCCAAGTGTAAAACCTGTTAAGAAGAAACTTCGCAAGATGCATCCACAAGTCACACTCGTAGTCAAAGTAGAGCTTCATAAAATGCTGGATGCAGAAGTAATCAGAGCAATCGATTATCCTGAATGGGTTTCTAATATAGTACTAGTAGGAAATCCTATTGGGGGAATTCACATCTACACTGATTTCAGAGATCTAAACCTTTCATTTCCCAAGGATGATTTTCCACTCCCAAATATTGACATTATAGTGGATTTGACTGTCAGATATGAAATGTTGGCACTTATGGATGGCTTCTAAGGTTATAATCAGATCAGGATAGTACTAGAAGACCAGCACAAAACCACATTCACAAACCCTTGGGGTACTTTTTTTTACCAGGTGATTCTCTTTTGATGCAGGAGCATCCTAGGATTCTTGGCAATGCTGTGTCAACCAAAAATATGTGTTTACTTTGAAGTTTGGTAGCTTGGAGGAGTTCTTTGTGATGTGTTTTTTTTCCTGTCCATTGGGTTCTATCTTTACCAATGGGTCTCGATGACCTCATTTCCAATGATCTTTCTATTGTTGGTGATGCTTTTACCGACGAGTTTTGGTGATGTTTGGACCGACAAGTTTCGGTGATGCTTTGCCCGACATGTGTTTTCCTGATCTGGCCGACTTCTACACTTAATTTTCATGGCTAAATTAATGTGGGGTCTCTCAGAGGGGTCTATGTGGACCTAAATTTGGGTCTCACCTTTGTATTTGAGTGCTAACTACTTTTTTGGATTCTGATATATATTCTTTTGTATGTTCTTAGTTTAGGTATCAAGTCTTAGAGTAGGAAGGAAAATGTTGAGATATTGAAGACCTGAGATCTCTATAGTAGGAAGATAATTTTTAATACATTCTGATGTATATTGTCCATAACCAGGAAGGACATATAGCCTGGCATGTTACATGTAATGTAATGGAATCACTAGAATAATATAAAGTTGTTTGATATATCTCTGTTGTGTTTTCGTTCCGCTATGTATTCTGATGTGGCTGCAAGTTTGGATAGTCCATTCTTGGATCCTCCATCCTTGACTGTGTTAGGTGGTATCAAATCTAGTTTTCTTGTTGTGGTTGATCTGGTGTGTTTCTTAGGGTTTTCAAATATCTGGAGAGATGCCTCTAAGAAGATCAGACCCTAGGGCAAATGCAGATCTTTTCAAGGATGTGGAAGCGAGGATAATAGAAAGATTTAGATCTGAGATGGTGACACTGAGAAATGAAATCATAGAAGGTATCAAAAAAATTGGATTATAGACATTCCCTAGAATAGATGATGGTTATGAGGAAGTTGCTGAAGATTTTGAAGTTGTCAGATCTGGAGGAAGACATGGTCAGTTGCAGAGATCTAAAACTCGACTGATTATAAATTATCGAATGGAGGTGTCCAATTTCTCAGGTACATTGAAGCCTGAGGATCTAATTGATTGGGTGGGTGAGTTTGAGGACTACTTTTAACTAGAAGACATTGAAGATCCACTTAGGGTAAAGTTGGCACAAACTAAGTTGAAAGGGCATGTTGCTCTTTGGTGGAAGCAACTATAGAGGGATCGAGAAGAAGAAGATGAGATGAAGATCAATCGGTGGAGGTTGATGGTGGCCAAACCAAAGGCTAAATTCATTCTAGCTGACTATGAACTTGAATTGTTCAAGAAGTTACAATACCTAAAATAGAAGGAGATGACTGTGGAAGATTATACATAGGAATTCTACAAGTTGACAATTTGGTCGGGACATAGAGATCTTTCAAAAGAAAAGGTGGTGAGGTATGTTAATGGTCTCAGATTCAATATCCAAGATGAGATTGGCATGTTGAAGATTGAATCTATGGAGGATTCTTATCAGTATGCACTGAAGGAAAAAGATAAGTTGAAGAGAAGACATTATAGTAATTCCTAAGGGAAAGAGAAGCAAGAACAGTCAGTAAAAGATAAACCAAGAATAGAGGAAGAACCAAAACCTGTTGAGCCAAGGAGAAGAACAGGTAGAGGTGTATTCAAAGGTACTTGTTACAACTTTGGATAAGAAGGGCATCAATCATATGAATTTTCTCATGTAGACAAGAAGAATGGTAACCCCTAAAATGCTCTGGTGAATGAAGTTGCTGAGAATGAACCTAAGATGGAGAATGTGAATCTTTGGCTTAGGAAGAATTTGCTGTCCTCGAAGCAAGCTGATTCTTGTCAAAGAAGAAAATTGTTCAGAACCAGATGTAAATGCAAGAATAAGGTATGTAATGTCATAATTGATAGTGGCAATTCTGAGAACTTTATTTCAGAAGAGATGGTTAGTAAGTTAAATTCAGAAAGAAGAAAACATCCTAATCCTTATCAGATTAGTTGGATTCAAGATGTGTCTAAGGTGAGGGTTGTAGAGCAATTCCTTGTTAAATTTAAGATTGGATCTTATCATGATGAGATACTATGTGATGTGTTACCTATGGATTCTTGTCATCTTTTGCTCGGTAGACCTTGGTAGTATGACAGACATGTTAGGTTTGATGGTCATGAAAATACCTATGTTGTAGAAATAGGGGCAGTCAAACATAAGTTGATACCTTTGCAAGAAGAAGGGGCTACAAGATGTGGACTCATCAGATATTGTCTGAATGATAGTGAAAAACATGAGAAAGGGAGAATTAATGAACCTATAGGTGAAAGGAAGGAATATTTGAAAGAGAAATAGAATGGTATCTCTAAGGAGTTTGCAGAAATGAAGAAATAGATAAACTTTTTGGCTGGGATAGTACAACAAATGTTGACACTAGTGACACAGAAAGATGCAGATGATGTTGAGTTGAGAAAATAGCTAGAGAAGAAGGTGGCTCATCAAAACACTAATGGCACCTTGGCTGATCAATGTATACTGTTGTAGATAGAAAACATGAGAGAAGCATAGAAAGTGTGAATTTGTCAAAAGAGGCAATGGGCAGAATGAAGAAAGCATGGAATGAAGGAGAAGAAGAGGTATGGGTTAAGAACAAGTGTGGAGTACCTGTTCTGATTCCCTTGAGATGTTCATGATTTCCTTTATTGGAACATATTCTTTACCTAGGGTGTCTGATGCAGGAGCATCCTAGGATTCTTGGCAATCCTGTGTCAACCAAAAATATGTATTTACTTTGAAGTTTGGTAGCTTGGAGGAGTTCTTTGTGATGTGTTGTGTTTCCTATTTGTTAGGTTCTATCTTTATCGACGGGTCTCAATGACCTCATTTTTGATGAGCTTTCTATTTTTAGTGATGCTTTGACAGATGAGTGTTGATGATGCTTGGACCAACGAGTTTCAGTGATGCTTTGTCCGACGTGTGTTTTCCTAACTTGGCCAACTTCTACACTTAATTTATGTGGCTAAATTAATGTGGGGTCTCTCATTGGGGTCTGTGTGGACCTAAATCTAGGTCTCACCTTTGTATTTAAGTGCCGACTACTTTGTTGGATTCTGATATATATTCTTTTGTATGTTCTTAGTTTAGGTATCAAGTCTTAGAGAAGGAAGGAAAATGTTGAGATATTGAAGACCTAAGATCTCTGTAGTAGGAAGATCATTTGTAATACATTCTAATGTATATTGGCTGTAACCAGGAAGGCCTTACAGCCTGGCATGTTGCATGTAATGTAATGGAATCACTAGAATAATATAAAGTTGTTTGATATATCTCTGTTGTGTTGTCATTCCGCTATGTATTCTGATGTGGCTACAAGTTTTGACAGTCCATTCTTGGATCCTCCATCCTTGACTGCATCACCTTTGGCCTTAAGAATTCAGGAGCCACTTATCAACGAGCAATGACTACCATCTTTCATGACCTTTTACATGTCATCATGGAAGATTATGTGGATGATATTTTAGGAAAATCCAAGATAAGGGGATCACATATTCCTATCCTTACTACCTTTTTTTAGCGATTGGAGAAGTATAAGCTTAGGTTAAATCCTAAGAAGTGTGTCTTTGGAGTACAATCTGGTAAGCTATTGGGATACATCATGTCATGGTGTGGAATAGAAGTTTATCCAAAGAAAGTGAAAGTAATCCTCGAGATGCCACCACCCAAAGCATTGAAGAAATTATGCAGTTTACAAGAAAAACTGCAATCAATCAAAAGATTCATGTCACAACTAGCAGATAAGGTGCATCTGTTCTCTCATCTCCTGCACAAGAATATCAAGTTTTAGTGGGATTTCTTATGTCAAAATGCATTTGAAAAAATAAAAGGCTATTTAGCTAATCCACCTATGTTGGTACCACATGTTTCTGGTCGTCCTCTGATTTTGTATATATCTTCTACTAAGGTAGCTTTGGGATCCCTTCTAGCACAATTAGATGATACCGGCAAAGAGCGAGCAATTTACTATCTCAGCAAGAATCTCATTTGTTATGAGCTGAATTATTCCGTAATTGAGAAAGCATGTTTGGCTATTGTTTTCTGTACATAGAAACTACAGCATTATATGCTCAATCATAAGATTCATCTTGTTGCCAAAATTGATCCACTCAAGTATCTGCTAGCAAGTACTACTCTTACTGGTTGTACATCAAAATGGGTCATGATCCTTAGTGAGTTTGAAATTGTTTATGTGGATCGCAAAGCTATCAAAGGACAAGTAATTGCATATCAGCTAGCTAAAGCACCTATTGATGGTAAACATCCATTAATCATAGATTTTCCAGATGAATCAGTCCTCAATCTTTCCCCGAGTACCCCATGGAAGCTTTATTTTGATGGATCCTTCACTTAGAAAGGATTCGGGGAAGGAATCTTGTTTGTTACACCAAAAGGGGATATCATCCCTAAATCTTATAAATTACAATTTCCTTGCACTAAAAACATTGCAGAATATGAAACCCTTGTACTTGGACTCTGGCAAGCCATACAATGGAAGATTCTCAATTTTTTGGTGCTTGGTGATTCAGAATTGGTTATCAAGCAAGTAATGGATGAATATCAAACAAAAGATGACAAGTTTCTTTCCTATCATCATACAGTTGAATATCTCAAAACACATTTCACTGAATTGATCTTCCAATAGATCCCTCGCACAAAAAACAAAGTAGCAGATGCCATGGAAACAATTGGGTCCTTGATCACCATGCCAAAACATAGTACATGATATGAGTTTCTTGTTGAGAATCTTATAGTCCTTTCTTGTGACAAACTGAATTCCAATATGGTGTGTGAAATTTTTGATCCTAACTCCCCATGGTACCAAGAAGTATATTCATACCTCCGTGATGGACATACCCCACTTACCTTAACTCTCAATCAATGTAAAACCTTCATTTGCCACACTTCCTGATACACAATCCTTGGTGATACCCTTTTCCAAAAGCATTTCGATGGAACTCTTTTAAGGTGTCTAAATTACGATGAAGCACAAACATCCTTGGAGGAGGTAAATCAAGGAATTTGTGGGGCTCATTCTAGTGGACTCACTTTGACCAAGAAGTTGTTATGCACTAGATATTACTAGCCTACTATGGAACAAGATGCCTACAACTATGTGAAGAATTGTGTGCCTTGTGCATCACGGTAATTTGATAGATGCTCCTTCCCAACCCCTTCAGCCCACCATCACCCCTTGGCCCTTTTCCCGATGGGGTCTTGACCTCATTGGCCAGATTTTCCCTAATTCCTCCAATGGCCATAAATACATCCTTTCTGCTATTGAGTACTTTACCAAGTGGGTCAAAGTTGTTCCTCTCACCTACACCATTGGAAAATAGATTTTGAAGTTCATTTTGAACTATCTTATCTATCACTATGGCATTCCTCAGGACATTGTTACTGATAATGGAGGACCTTTCAATAACAAGGATGTCACCGAGATATGTAGAAAATTTAGCATTACCCACCATACCTCTTCCAAGTACTTTCTGCAAGGCAACAGTCAAGTTGAGGCTACAAATAAAACCATCCTCAGAATCCTCAAGAAAATAGTCGATGAAGCTGGCCATGATTGGCACCTTCACCTCAATCCTTCCCTTTGGGCCTATCGCACCTCCATTCAAACCCCCACTAGAGCCACCCCCTTTGCCCTTGTTTATGGTACTAAAGCTATTCTACCCATCAAAATTGAGCTCCCTTCCCTTAGAATTTCTCTCAATAATTTGTTGTCAAAAGAAGAATATAGAGTTGCATGCTTGCAAGAGCTAGAACTCCTTGATGAGAGACACCTCAGTGCCCTAAACCACCTTTGCATGTATCATTTCACCTTCGCCTTCAGTTTAAAAAAATGATCAACCCTCATTAGTTTGAGGTTGGTGATCTTGTCCTGCAGCACAATATGAAGAACCTCTAGAACCGTGAAAAGAAAGGAAATTTTGAACCTAATTGGTTGGGGCCCTTCATCATCATAGCAAAGTATGGTTCCAGTGCTTATCAGATTGCATCACTAAATAGAGATCCTATCCGTGATCCTATAAATATTGTATATCTCAATCACTTCTATGCTTGATCTGTCAGTAGTCCGTTGCACAGCCAAAATTTTCAAAAATCCAAAAAAATTAGAAAAGCAGAAAATCCAAAAACATTCAAAAAGCAAGAAAAAGTAAAAAAATCAAAAAAATCAAAAAATCAAAAAAGCATAAAAAATATAAAAGCTTGAAAAAGTATCAAAAATATCAAAAAAGAAAAAGAGAAAGAGAAATAAATCCGTCCATCTATGAAAACCACTTCGGTGGTGTAATGGATAAGTACCATGGTGAAAACTTGTTTCAAGCTCCATGTGTAGTCAGATCTGTAACACCCCAAAATTGGCATCTTGCAACCCTAACCAATTTTCTTGCATTTGTCATTCTTCTAAATCATCAAAGTCCTATTGTACTAGGCAATTCTGAGTTTTCACTGACTCTACTCGACCTGAGTGTCAAATGCAGAAAATCCTAAATCTGTATTAATCATACATCATATTTAATTCCTGAATATCTATTTGGCTAAACAAACCCTATGATCGAATTAATTTAATTAATAAAGTCCTAGCACTTTAATTAAATTAAATTCACCCTCTTTAGCTGAGACACATGAAAA
>MU226254.1:2407421-2445400 GCA_018584345.1 Thuja plicata
AAGGCAACAGGTCGAATCACACAGGCAGGCAGGATGAATAACTCATATTCAGTCTTGTTTGTTCTTGGTGAAGAAGGACTATGTTGAAGTGTGTGGTTGATTTAGAAGGCCAAAATTAACTCATACAAGATCCACCATCTATTTCCACATTTTTTCCAAGCCGCCTACATCGCCTTCCATAATAAAAGTCACTACCCATATCTATGTAAGTAGTTCCTTGACCTTTTTTCCACCTCCACAATAAAAATTCCCGCACGACTAAGGTTACCATATCAATACTGAGCTTTGTTCTAGACACAATGATCGTAAACGTTTCCAACAAATCAATAGATAGATTGACTTTCCTAAGTTTCATTCTATTCACAAGCCATTGCTAGTGAATTCCCATTTCAATCAATCAATATTTTTCCCATCAGGATGCATCCTTTCGGTGTCATCTTTTCTATCAATCCCCACATCAAAATTATTCATGGCAATAACTTTTGGATTGAATGACCACTTGGTCAGGATGCCTTTTCGCTTATTTTATCTTGTGTTTCAATATGGCCTTATTGTGATAGCCTCAATCTTTTATATCTTGGTTCATTATGATGAGTACATAATGGAATACATGTCATTTGCGGTATGATCTTCTTGTCATAGATTGTTAGTGCATTTATGTTTTTATATTTAGTTATGACTATGTATGCCTCACTGGGGGAAGGATTCATGCATCTCAAATCCCTCAAAAGATTTGGATGTACTACGTCTCCTCATGAGTAACATTTCATAGGTCTCATCATACCTGATATCTTGCATTCTTGTTCCTAACAACCTATTTGTTTGAGAGTCTAGTCCACGCAAAGGAACCATGTCACTTGTCTTTTCTAGCACATGGTGCATAACTCCTTTTGCAATATCAAACTAGAGTGTGCTCTCCAACATTAACACGGTATCAATCCCACTATCATCATGTAGTTAAGATTGCATTATAGTTAGGTCATATTGCACTTTGATTTTTCTCTTGGCAAGGTTTCTATTTATTACCCCTATCCAGTCACCTAAGTGATTTTATTAGACCTATTTGATACACACAAAAATAGTGTCCCCATATGTCTCATATTGCATTCATTAGGTTACTTATGTTCTTCATTAAGTCCTTTCATTAATCATTATTCATTTAGGTTGCATTTAGTTCCATTTACATTAAGTCCATTAATCATTATTCATTACAGTTGCATTGCATATAGTTACATTTAATTCATTATCCATTCATTCTGTAGTTGCATTGTTAAGTCATTAACATCATTTTTAATAATCATTTCACATTTTACAAATTACATAAACATTTACATTTATTTACATCAATACATGTAAAAATCCAGCCATCTATAAGCATTAACACATCACATCTAACATATATATATATATATATATATATATATGCACTCCATCCCTGCATCACAAATAGGTTAGTATACTCATATACATTCATCTCAACCTGCATGTCAGTCATAAACATCATATAAAACCATAATGCATCCATACATCCTGCATAAAACATCACATAGCATCATAAATAAAGTCCATAAATAAAGTCCAATAGTCCACAAAGTCCATGTATATATATCAAAATTTTATTTGTACATAATGTGTCACATAAATCATACAAAAATGTGTATCAAAACTGGTCTAAGACAAATCATGGTGGTGGCTATGATGGTCCTGCACCATTACCTAGATGCAGTGGTAACCCCACTGATCCCTATGAGACTTTCCCTGTGCTCTTAGTCTGTGCTCTCTCTGAATAGGGAGGATGTCGTAACCCCTCTGGCACTATGGTATGATAGAGACCCATATAATATGCGGCTTCTCGACCTCTCCGACCAGCCTCTCTCTATGTTGCAAAAGTGTCCGCCATCACCTATCCTAAAATGGAGTGCTGCCTTCCTAATGAGCTATCTCTCGATCTACTCTATAATCCTCTGCACATCTCTGTGCTAATTCTTGCTCTACTATCAGAGCTACTATCTATGCTGACATAGCTTCCAGCTCCTCTGCACCTCCATGCTCCTCAATAACAGTGAACTCTCCGTTGTCTACCTAAGCCTGTAACAAATCTAGTGCTCTCTATGTACTATCTCCCTGAGCGGTCTCCGCTACTAACTCCCCCTATACCTTGGCTAGCTTTGTCTGCAAGCTACTATATGTGGCCTGAGCAGTCGCCAGTAACCCCTGCACCCGCTGGTATCTCTACCTTCCCTCTCCACCTCTGCGCTGCAACCCTGGGCCAGAATCTCCTCCCCCTGGCCCCTCCTCCATCCCCATCATCATCATCATCCTGGACCCCTCCATCTCCTCCCTCTCCTGGCTTCTCATTTGATTGTACTATCCCTGGTACGGTCAGCCTGACCAATCTGTGTGCTGCCCACCACTGAGCATATGTTGGTACTACCCCAGCATCCTGCAAAGATTCCCATGCCCAGATCCATGGGACCTCTATCATCCCTATCCAAGATGCTTATGCAATATGTGGATCTACCCCCATCCCCTAGATACTCCCCACCTCTTGGGTTACCAATGGATGTGGGAACCCATATGGAACCACCTCCTATAACTGTCTCATCTATCTCCGCACCCTCGAAGGCATGTACCTAGAGATCATATATGTTGTCCATCCTATCAACCAGAAGTCAGTCTAAACAAATCTCATATAGTATGAGTCATAGAACTTGTCCTCTACGTATCTATCCTGCCATGGGATCTGATGTCCCCAGGCCTCGCACCCTACATAGGGTGCCCACTGAATCTCCCCCATCTCATCAATCCTCCTCTGCCAATATCCAACTGAGTCTATGGCCTCGTAACTAATGGGTGTTTGATACCTTCATATGAATGACTCATAAGGTGCTCGGGTCTCTCACTGCCTGATCAGTCATATGATCGTAATGTGCTCCCACGCCCATACAAGAAGCAATGTGCAACCTGGCCCTAGTGCCCTACCCTTTCGATAGGCGCACATGTGTAAGTCATAATATAACTGCCCAAGGATGGTATACCCCCAGCAGTATTGATCTTTGTCCTCTACTGTGCTATTAAGAACTCAAGCCCAACCTATCAAGAATCCCTTTATTTCATGATCAGACATCAACCGACCTCCTATCAATTCGGCCAAGTAGAGGGCCACCCACTGCAACTATGGCTACATCACCATCGCTCCTTCCCAGGACATCCACTACCATGTAGTTGGCATATCTACATGCCTCCACCAAATTCCATCTCCATGTAGGGATATGAATCCTCAAAGTAGTACTTGAGTATCACCCCCTAAATAGGCACTCTGTAGATCCTCCACACATTGTGAAGGGTGATAGTAGCTTCCCATGTCAGGAAGTGAAAGCTTGAAGTGGTACTGTGCCACCTCTTGATCAAATAAGACATAAGCACATTATGCACTATTAGATGTGGCCACTGATGTACATACTCCAACCTGCACAGAGTCACAATCCCCCACTCAGTCATTGTCAGCTCGTGCTCCAACACCATCATAGCTAGAAAGCACTCCCTCACCCGGAAGGTGATAATCTCCTCCTGCATCCAACCAAGCTTATGTCAGATATCAGATAGCATTCTAGGGCATCAAAAAATTCCCCTCGTCTGTGCTAGGGCATCAAAAAATGCTCCTGCCCCCCTTCTTTCCTCTTTTCCCCCCTTTTTTCTTCTATTTTTGGGTCAAGCTGTGCAGACCGCAATTGACCCTCGTAGATAGCGGATCTTCACATTCGCCAGTCTGTGGAGATGGTGGTTTAGGTCACCGCCTCTTTGCTACACAGACAACAGAGTTCTAACTTTGTCATCTCTGTTGCACCTTTTCCACTCTTACATGCCCTCGTAGATGGAGATCAAGCAATCTCCGTCTGCGCAGACATTGATCCCTAATCGATCATCTACGAGGACGATGATCTGTCAATCACCATTTGTGTAGACGGTGGTGAGGTGACTACCATCTATGTTGCGTGCCAGTTTGGACCGTATTTATGACACCCTAGATGCTTGAAAAACCTTTAAATGCATAAAACACAAAGCGGTGTTTGACTACTCACCGGTGGTCCAGCGTCCACCAGTCGCTGGTAGACCCAAATGCGCTCCCCAAGCTATGCACAATCTTTCTCTGCTGCCATTGCTCTCCTTTTCTTCTCTCTTTTTTCTCTTTGTTAGTGAAAGTGACTTCTCTATGGGCCTTGGTGGACTATTTATAGCCCCTTGGGACCCGTTTCTTTTGTCCTTCTCCCCATTCCCTATTTTGGTCCCCATTTCTCTTCTATTTTTCTTGGACACGCCATACAATTGGTCTTCTTTCCCCCTTTTTCTACCTTTTTTTGAGAAAATTTTATTAAATTTTTCTTATTTTTTCCTATTATTTTCTCGATGGGGGCACCCTCCTCCGCTCTCGCTGTCGTAGGTTTTCCTGACCTCTCTAAGGCATCTTATTTTCTTTTCTTTGACGTGACGCCACATCAAAAAGGGGCAAAATGTAGACGTCTAAAATCGTCCTTATATTAATTAAATTAATATTCTCTTAGCATTATAAATAATTTTAATTAATTAATTATATTTTTTATATTCTTCTATTTAAATATGATTCACTTTCCTTAGTATTCAAATTTAATTTAAATACTATCCCATTTAATGTATTAAATTTTATTTATATACATTATCCCTCATTAATCCCTTTTAAATAAATTTTTAATTTATTTATTCCTTCACATGACTTCAATTCCACTAGACTATAATTAATCTAAATTTTAAATTTGGATAGAGCTAATTTCAACCTAGATCCTATCCTACCTCACATCACTCTCACCAAATAAACCTACGTTCTAATTATCTAAGGTTAATTAGACTAATTTCTTGATTCCTACAACAATTAGACCTAATTATTTTCTCACACATGTGTGAAAGTTGCCTTTTCGAAATAATCCTTATTTGGTGCCAACAAGGTTTCTTACACCTATGATGACACCCTCTTACACTTTCTAAAAGTGTCTCATTGGTCCAAAACTCTTACACACTCTTACACCTCTTACAAAATCCTTCACATGTGTACTTTAAGTACACTTTGACCCATCACATCTAAATTTTCTCACACATGTGTGAGAAAGGTAGGCCTCTCGGATGGCTTATGTGTCCCTCATGTGGCACCTATGTGGATGCCACATGATCTCTACCTCATCCAAGTCCTCTCTCTCCTCCAAAAAATCTAGAAATAGAGGTCATTGTCAAAAGCAAATCATCTCCCTTTTTTGCATTGTTATCATGCTAGTTTAACTTTTGAATTCTTAGCTTAGTTTTCATGTTCATGCTTTCATGCTTGTATCTCATTTCAAATCTAGATATTAAATGTTAGGATTAATGGAATGAACCTAGTTTCTTTTCATTTTATCTTGCATATCACTCTTAGCATAGTTTTGCATTATCATTTCCATTCATTTGATGAAGGCTTGAGACAAGTTCCTCATACTTGTTCTTGAGCTCTTTATTATATCCATTAGTTGCATTTAGTTTCCATCAATGGATCAAGTGGGATTAAGTTATTGTGTTGGGAGAGAACACCCACAATAATCTCTAAGAGCAAATCAACAAGGCATTAGGTGCCCTTGTTTAGCTCATCGAAGGTTGTGGTGAAGGTCTTTGTTTTGGATTTCATTTTAAGCATGCTAACATCTTGAATCTTGTTTCTAATGGCTAACCTTAATGTTTTCATATTTTAGTGTTGTCCTTTGTAGGTATACCTTTTATAATATACAAAAATTATCTCCAATTCTTCTCCAGACTTTGCGACTTTCTGCCACGTATCCACCTGCCACGTCACCACCGCTCCTCATTTGCCACTTGTCTGTAGAATTTACTTACCTTTTATTGCGGGAATGGAAATCAAGGTGCCAATCACCTGCACGTGTGGATAGCCTCCATCTTTCCTTCACATTTCAATATGATTTTGTTTTGGCTTTTATACATTTCACAGTTCCATTTTGGGGTGAATGTGGGATTAATCCCCTGAAGGTTTTTTAAAGACTTATGCATTTTTCACCCAAAATATGGGGATCCCACCACACACTTAACCTATGCAGCCAAGAGGCCCTCCATAAGCCTCTTGGCTTCTTATTTTCTATGAATATAAGTTTTATTGTATAAAAATACCACAAATTTTCCTTGCACTGACAATGTGGGACAAAACGTCTTCACCATTTCTTAAACAAAATGCCTCCTTCAAATGCAGCTCTTTACTTCAATTTGAAATGCCTCCACTTCATTAATGTGTAGACATTGCTTTCTAAAAATTTTAGGCTCTCACCATGTTTCTCCTACATAATGATATCTGTGCTGAATTTGACAAATTACTTTCTTCAACTTCCATTTCATACTTGCATAGACAAATTTTAGTTATAATGTAATTTGTATGGTTTAAAGCTATTTTTCCTCCCCTCCAAATTAGTGCAGGTTTTAAATGACTTTCTTTGGTGCTGCAGACTCCTTTCATTTCTGCACAGCTTTCTAGGCACTCCATGCATATTAAAACTTCCTCTTTTACAACTTCAAATTACATTACATATTTTTCATTTGTCTCCTCTGTTTACTCCTCATGCTGCACTGGAAGTCTCCTTTCATCTGCAAGCTCTTCAAAATAGCAAGTGCATGGGCATTTGTTCTAATTCAAACACCTCTTCTTTACTTTGCATTGACTAGAGATTATCAATGTCTTACACCTTCTAGTTGCATTGTCTTTAAATATTTAGTGTCTTCCCTTGTTTAGTGCATGCGTTGGTCTTCTTTGAACATAACAATCCATTTCATACTCCCTTTTGGATTCCTGCCATTTGCATTTGTCTTCAACACAACACCTCCATTCAAAGTGTCATGCAGCTTGTCCCAAAATCAGCATGGGCCTTTGTTTATATATTTTTTGTGTTTTGAAATGTTTTTAAATACCTTTCATTCATCATACTACGTGGGGTACTTGCCTTGCAATGTTTTTTTGTGTTTTTCCCTCAATGGACTTCTCTTGTCTGCAAAGGCTTCACACTTGTTAATTTCCAAAGGTTATAACTATTATATAGATGGTGCACTAGTTTTGGGAATCCCATTCAAATAGAATTCATGCCCTTTCTTGTGCTTCCACTCCATGCGTAGCCTTCCTCTGACTATCAGCATGGTTTGTTCCATGGTACCCTATCTCACTACTTTGTTTTAAAACTTATTTTCTCTTCCTTACCTTTATGCAAGATGTACCATACTGCAAAGCTCTATTTGCAATGTATTTTGTTTTGAAAAGAACTTCAAAATGATTCTCCTTTGCTGGGTGCACCAAGCTGTGGAGTTTGATTTTAATGTTTAAACTTTAAAATTTCAATATTCTCCCTTTCTGGGCGTAGCATATCATGGCTTTGCATTTAATGTTTTCTTTAAAAACTTCACCATATTTCCTTCTTAATGTTGGGCACTCCATGAGAAAAAACTTTGGAAGTGCAATTAATTTACTTTCAAATCCCCTTATCATACTCTTCTAATTGCATTTTCATGGCGTAGTTTCATTTTTCTCCTACAGTCCAGTTCATTGGCGCATATTTCTAAAGATCATTATTTAAATCATAAAATAATAATATGCCATTTAAAACTTCATAAACTGAGTACTAGATTCCATGAACAAATGATAAGTCCTTGAGGTGTTGGTTTGATGAATTCCACTTCTTGAAAACCATTTTCTTTTTTGACAACACAAGCTTTATTGATCATGTAATCTGGACCTGAAAATACTGAATTGGAGATCACTTAAAACTTGACTTTTACAATTGTGCAAATTGAACGCACTAATGGCAAGTAGATTCCTGAATGAGCTTTAAAAACTGACTGAATGACTTCATAGGAATGCCCCATCATAAAATTAGGTTCAATCCCAACATGTGAGAACATGTGCCAGAGGAAATTGAATAGAAATATTTGAGCCAAAAGATATCACTGATCAAATATAGCCTTCTGAAACATTGATTTTGTCCGCACTGTCAATCTTCACAAATCACCTTCAAAACTGACTTTTAGAACTCATCAACTGAAACCTTCATGAACCAAAATCTTGGTTATTTATTCACTCCCATACAATGAAAATGAATCCACAATCATCTCACTTAGAAAACCATAAGGTGAAAAACCAACAAACACCAAAGTCAGCCTATTAGAAACATTCTGGAATATAATAGTGAAATATGCAGAAGTCAGATTTGGAAATGGCTTAAGAAAGTGACCAGATGGATTGGTAGAGATCCAAAAGTATTAAGGGAGAGTCA
Organism: Thuja plicata; assembly: GCA_018584345.1. NCBI lineage: Eukaryota > Viridiplantae > Streptophyta > Pinopsida > Cupressales > Cupressaceae > Thuja > Thuja plicata. The sequence goes on from MU226254.1 coordinate 2,415,743, forward strand.
CTCCTAGGTATAGAATTCATAAAAAAACCCTCAATTCTTCTTTACCTTGAACCAGGTGCAAACTGGGAGACCTCCAAGTATGTCACTTAAAATATGGACTATGCACATTCAATGAACCTTAACAAATTGCAAATGGAAAATCTCTGGAAAAATGATCAAACAAGTACATGGGGGGCTAAAAATGGACATGGATATTCTCTCACATGCTTAAAATATAGTGCTATAACCCTCATTCTATGATCATCAACTGGTCATAAAAACCGAACCTCCGAAGTGAGCCACTTTATAAAATTTTGGAAAGACACAAATGCAGATGTAAAATTTGCACAGACTGCCTTTGGATTCCTCTTGCAAAACATAGCAGATTGGCTCCTGAATATTTGAAACTTTCCAAGTTGGTAAAAATTTTCACATGGAATGCCGATATCCAACAAACTCATCATAACCATCGAGTGACACTTAGAAATCAACATGCAAAGTTAGCTTCCTGGATGAATAATCATTTGATACACAGAAAATTTCAATTCACAGAGGCGTCAAATGGAACATTTAAGATCTGAAATCTTGGATGTGGATTCACCTTCACATGAAGAAAAAACATTTTCAATTATCTTTTTCTGATCTTCAACTGGCGAATTAGTATAAATGCCCAAAGTCATCCCTTTACCAACTTCTGATTTCAAAATCAGTGAGACTATATAAATCTGACTTGGAATTAGCTGAGGAAACTAATCAAACAGATTGGCACATCTTTTAAAATATTCATGGTAGTACATCTCCATGAATAAAATATAGTGAAACAATCCTTTCATCATGACTATCAATTGGTTACACATAATAAGATCTCAAAGTAAGCAACTTCATAACCTTGCAATTCAAATTCTGAGACAACATAAATTGCAAATAGAATAGCCTTGGGAAACTTATCAAATGAACTCATAGGAATCTGTAAATGAAAAAGGAGCTTCACTCTCATGCCTAAAACACCTTATACCCATCCTTATATCATGAAACTTAATTAGACCAAAGATACAAGCATGTTAAATAGGTCACTTGGTAACAACTGAATAAGTGTAAAAATGCAGATTTGTGTGAATACCTCCAAATGACCCTCTTCAAAACACATCCAAACTGTGATCTGAGAGATGGAACCTATTACATTTTCCAAATGATAGGTGGTAAACACATATCCCAAGCGGATTCTCATGAAAAACATCGGGTCATTTTTTACACGCACCCAAAATAGGCCTTCTTTACAAGCTTTTTAGGACAGCAATTCATACTTAGGGGAAATTTTAGTATGGTCACTCCAAAATGCATCCAGACTTTGGAGTTCCAACATGAAGAATCCTAACAATTTCTACAAGGTATTGTAAATCCCTTAATCGGGTAGGACTAATACGTTCATTTTTGTGTGAAATTTTTATAAATCCTTTAACAAAGTGAACGCCGCACAGGAGAGATTAAATCTCTTAGAAGAATAGTCTTAATAGGATTGTAGATATACTTAACAATGTATAAGTCACTCCTAATTAGGTGATTCACTCAAAAGGTGACATATTGTAAGCCCTAACCAAAAAAAAAAAAAATTTGTAGTGAAGAGTTATGGGTGTCATCCCCACCATAGTTTTACCCTTTGACCAAGGGTTTCTTCATAATCAAAATCTATGTGTTAGGGATGTGTGGATCTAATTATGCATTACTGTTATTTACTTTATTTTTAAGTTATAGCATATCAGTAATACTATGAACACTATCAGTTAAAGTTACTATCAGTGAATGTTTAATGGTTTAAAGTTCAATTAGAAGAAAAATTGTTTCAAGTTTTTTAATACTAATTCACTCCCCTCTTAGTCCCTAATCTTTCCAATTAACAATTGGTATCAGAGACTAGTTTTCTAGAGGGAAGTCTAATAGCTTGAGTGTAGATCTTGGAGTATGGAGAGATATAAGAGAGAAGAAAATGGAAGAAGCTTTGGAAAAATCCTTGGAACAAGTTAAAGACCTAAATAAGAAGTTGAGACACTCTTTCACCAAACGAAAGGAACTGTCAGAAAAATTACAGATAACATTGGATAACATTAAAGAACTATTGGAGAACGGTATAAATACAAAAGAAGTCAATGAAATAGTTGAAGAATTGATGTAAAGGAACACATCCCTGGAAGAATATCTAACTGAAGTCAAAAAAGAACTTGAAATTAAAACTATAAGAATGATTGAAGTATTGGAAAATATGCAAACAATAAAAGACGCCCAAAAGACCTTGAAACTAGAAAAGAAAATCTTGAGAAATTTATCAGAGACAAAGATGCTATTATTCTGAGGTTACAATAGGATAACACCACATTGAATGAATTTATGCATGGTACAAGTGAATAAAATAGAGTGATACTTACCGAGAATGAAAATTTGAGAAAGGAAGTTGAAACTTTGAAGAATAATCTGAAAGTTGAGAAAGAGGTTAATGAAAGACTCACTAGGTTTGAGAAAAGAATGCAGAAGGTGGATGAACAATTAAAAAATTTGAGAAGAACAAGAGATACAACTGGCATAGGTTATATTGGTGGCAACAAATTTGAAATACGTGAATCATCAATATTGGTAACTGAGAATCAATCATAAGAGCCAAAGAAGCCCTACATGATACAATTGTGGAAATTTTGGTCATACATCAAATGTTTGTAGAAGAATATTGGTCAACATTTCAAGAGGTACAAATTTTCATGGACATTGCTACAATTTTAATAAGTTCAGATATAAGGCAAAAGAATGCAGATCAAGAGATAATAGCACATCATTAAAAGGAATCTTTGCAAGTTACTATTACACATGCAATCAATAAGGACATAAAGCTGAACATTCTAAAATGAGAAATACAAGAAGAAATTTAGAACCATGGAGATCAACAAGAATGGTATGTTTCATTTGTCATAAGTATAATCATATTGCACAAAACTATTGGCACCGACAAGATGAAAATTCCTGAAAAGACAAAAATGAAAATAACAAAGGAAAAATAATAGCGAATCAAGATCAGGTGAAGAATGACATGAAGAAAATTTGGGTCAAGAAGGAAGAAACCAATGAGAAAAAAGATAACCCTCCAACCTCAATTCTAGAGGATTCATCATCAAACTAAGAAAGTAAGTTTTTCTTAGGGACCTAAAATAGATTTTTAAATCTATTTGTCCCTTTATGAATGGTTATGATTGAATTTTATATCAGCATGAAAATGACATAGTAAAAATTATACTGAATTAGCTAGTTTTAGACATTATTGGTTTATCATTTTGAAGATATATAGTTATCAGTGAATAAGTTTAGTTATCAAATAGAAAGAATAACTTTAGGTAGAAAAGTTACTGTTGAGAGAATTTATTATAGTAATAGTCGTTTGGACACTTTTTGGTTGATATATATGTGTTGACGGTATTCTTTTGCTACCCTACTTTTCTAAAGAAATCATCTGAGAAGTATCTAAAGAGCCTAGAGAAATCTATTGTGAAGAATTATCAATAATAATTATTGTAGAAGTGATCTAGAGTATCTTCATGCTCTATCTAGAAGAGTTACAGGAAAGCCCTAACGGAAGTCTTAGTGGACATTGGAAGTTTTCAAGAGTAGTTTGCAGAACACGATGATAACAAAGATTGAGAATCTAGTAGTTGTTAGTATCAATGATGAGTGAACCCCAGTTCAAGTTGTGCCCCCTGAAGGTTGCAGAAAAGACAACATCGAAGCCCTATCCTCATTACCACAAAGGTTAGTGTTGATTGAAGACATAAGAACATTTATTCACAACAAAATAGTCAAATTGGGTGATACAAAAATACATAAGATTTACTATGATGAGTTGTGTGACAATAAAGTATTGAAGGAAGAGCATAAGCATTTAGAGATGAAAGGTTTGATGCATATGGTATTCATGCCTAAATTTTTCAATGAGGATTGGATTAGATATGTTTTGAGCTGACTACATGATGAATTTTTGTGGTTAAATGGAAAAAAGCCAAACAAAATAATAAAAGACATAATTCATATGGTCACTGGCTTACCGGTTTAAGGGAAACAATGTACCCTACACGTAAGAAGCATGGAAGAGCTAAGGAAAATAACTGAAACATCTAAGAATGGATGAGCAATGAGAATATAAAAGGTCATGGACCTCAAAACATGATTTGTAACTATAATTATTGGATACAAAGTCTACCAATCTAGTTGGTGCAGGACCACCCTAAATGAACTAAGTGTTCCTTTGGCACTTAGAGTTTCCATCAAGGTCCTAAGTGGCCTCTAGTCATGTTACGATCCTAGGTTACTGGACTCCTTTGTAAGACCATAGTTCCAAGTTTGGAATTCTATAAGCCCTTGGTCAACTATTGGTCAATGATTGTCCAAAACCTAATTTATAGGATATTTATATGTTTTTCATATTTGTATCCACTAGGGATCACAAAAATAACGTTGGGACCAAGTTCGGTCACCTAATTTGCAAAATTGCTCAAAAGTTGTCAAGCAACTTTGTGTCAAAATTTGTAAAACAACTCCCAAATGCCTAGTTAGTTCAAATATGTTATGTAACCATTGGGAGTGCCTAAAAAATACCTCATAGGTGGGTGGTAGGCTGATCTGATGTAAATTTTTGGCATAAATCAATAAAAACTACTATTTTCTTGCATTCCCAAGAAACAATCAGTGTGTACAGATAAGTACAAATTCATCTGATGGAAAGGTTGACTGAATAAGGTAACCCCATGTTTTATCCTTATTATACATTTGGTTTCATGGTCTAATACCCTGTCCATCGAAATTTATCTAATTTTCATTCTTCCTGCCTTGGATTTTAGGCCCTAAATTAGGGTTCCACAAAGAAATGAGTGTATTTCTCATTTCCACCATGGGAATTCAATGACCCTTGGTGGAAAGAATTTTTTAGTTATGTTATTTAAGACTTTGTAGGATATATTTTTCAAAGTGTAGGGAGATGGGCTTACCATGATGCCCTAGGTGTATATGACCATGTATGCACCATTCACTCAATTAGTACAGTCAACATAACTCTTGTTTGGGGATTCATCAAAGGTCCTAAATCGGTGTGGGATATACTTTTACATTCCCTCACATGACCCAAGTATTGGTTTGGGATTTGGATGCAAGGAAGGAGTAATTTTAGTGCAAGTGCTATCCATATTAGGCCTAATTATAAAGGTACTTTTGTGTGTTTTCTTGTCTTTCATTCACCTTCATGTTTTGGTGCTTAAGTATAAAGACTTATGCCATAAAGGGTGTCTGAATATCTAATCCATTCTAGTGGTTATGTGGAAGAATCTTGTTTAAGAGAAAAAAATCCTTCGGGAAAAGGCTACAAGCCTAGTGTTGGATTTGTGAAGCAACTATGTCTCAAAGGTTGCAAAAGATGGATAGAACCATTGGATCTTGTTTTTAGGGACCTAAATAGACCATATCTCTTAGTATAGGTCACCCCTGGTCCTGAGAGTCACTTCATGGGGCATTGTTGATAATTTGGGTTAGAGTGCTTACTAGCCAACCTTGGTAGTTGGTGTTTTAGGCTTGGTGAGACCTAGTTAATAGGTTTCCCTTGGGGCATTGGCTTGTGATAACCTTGGACCAAGTCCTTTTCCATAGTTGTGATAGGTGTGAAGAACTTTTCCTCTTTGATTTGGGTATTCAAGGGTGCATTGCCCTGTTTTGAGTCCTTTGGAGGCTTCCTACTACCCACTCTACATCAAGCAGTATCAGAACTTTGTCTGCTCTTAAGGATGAAGAGATCCCTTCAAGGGTCACAAATATTGAACTAGAAAAGATGGTGAGAGAACAAAGGGCAGAAAATTCAGCCTTGACAAGAAGGCTTCAAGAGTTGGAAAACAAGGTGGAGAGGGGAAAAGAAGACACTTCTGGTGGTGAAGAAGGGAGTGAAGAGGAATATGACACCCCTGATCAGGATGTGAACATTCCTGGAGACCAGAGACCCCTCCTAGATGCCTTAAAGTCTATGGGGAGAAGAACCATCGAGGAGAAGTTGGATTTACCAACTTTCAATGGGAAAATGAATGCAGATTTGGCCTTGGATTGGATAGAGGCCTTGACAAGCTTCTTTGAGTGTGAGTACATCCTTGAGAAGCAGAGAGTAAAGATTGAAAGATCCAAGTTGAAGGGAGCAGCCCTAACTTGGTGGAACTTCATCCAGATAGAGAGGGTGAAGAATGGGAGAAGTATGATTGCTTCATGGAAAAAGATGGTGGCATTGATCAAGGAGACATATGTGCCTGAAGACTACAGGGTGAAACTCCATAGAAGGAAGCAAAACTTAAAACAAAAAGACATGGATGTAGGCTCATACACCGAGGAGTTCCTAAAACTATGCATGAAGACTAATGTAGTAGAGGATGAAGAAGAAAAGTTAGCAATGTATATGAATGGTCTTAAAGTATCCATTCAAGAGGAACTTAGCCTACACTACCCTACCTCAGTAAACAAGTTCTATCAAATGGCACTCAAGGTAGAGGAGAAATGGAAAAGGAAGAAAGAGTTTGGAAAGGGAAAGATAAATGATAGTGGAAAGAACTTTAGAGGGAGAGGCACCTCTTGGAATAGAGGACAATACAGTGGCAGCAATAGCAAGACCCCTGACCAAAACCAAGGAGACAAAGAACAAGGTGATTCAAACTTCAGAGGAAACTATAGAGGAAGAAGACCCTTCAATAGAGGGAGAAAAAATATAGGAAGAGGAAATGGACCCCTAAGGTGTTACTACTGCAACCAATTGGGACACCATGCAGGAAGATACCCTGAGAAGAGGAACAACAACAACCAAGGAGAAAGGAGAACACAACTCATTCAAGAGGACAAGCAAGAAGATAATGCAAATGCAAGGGACTTAGAACCAGAGGAAGGAACATGTTTAATGATGAGACAAGTCTTCCTTCAAGTGCCACAAAACCAAGAACCTCCTCAAAGAAAGAATCTCTTCAGAACAAAGATCAAATTACATGGAAAGGTATGTAATTTTCTTATAGATTCTGGTTCAACTAAAAATTTGGTATCTCTTGAAATGGTTTAAAAATTAAACCTTCCTAAGAAGCCACACCCTTTCCCCTATCATGTCTCTTGGCTAACAAAAGGCCAACAAACCTCAGTGACTGAACAAGCTTGGATAGCGTTCTCTATAGCATACTTTAAGGACAAAGTGTTGGTTGTATTTCTTGTTTGGCGGTTTTCCTGGTTCCTTGTCCTGCTCTCTGAGTTATGGTGTCTTTAGTTCAACCGTCCTGTTCAGTCTGGCTATCCTCTGTCATGTTTTTCAGGTCTTCAAGTCTTAACCTTGCCCAAATTCATGAAAACCCTGGAAACCATAGGCTTTCCAAGTGTAAAATGATGATATTAAACCCTAAGTCTTGGCACATTCTATTTCTTAGTTACTTTTTCCAGTCACTTAAGGGATGTGTTTTAATAGAGGTCGCCTCGTTGCGTTACCCTGAGCGAATATTCCAAATGTCTCCCCGACTTTGCATTTTCCTTCAGTCGCGTAGTCTCCTAATACTTCAGAATATTCCTTCTGTGTTCTGAGACTTAGCGATTCCTTTTAGTCGGGTAGTCGCGGGATAGTTATCTTATAAGCCTTTGTGAAGGAGGGACCCACTGCCTAGTCGGGTGATCGCGAGAAAGTCTTAACAGTTATGAAAATGTCTTCCGACTTTGCAATTTCTTCTTGTCGCGTTATCACCAAATCATGTCGCAGTTAACAGTTATGTCATGCCTTCAGTCGTATAGTCTCGAAATGGAACGGTGGTTAAAGGATTTTGACTGAGACTTCGCGACTAGCCATTGAGGTTTGCGGAAAAGTGCAGTTGGGATGTCGCCAGAAGTGGAAAAAAGACACATAGGACCTGTTATGGTAAAGTCAAAGGCTTAGAACTTAGATCTCCCGACTTGGCGACTAGGAATTGTCGCATAGTCTTGAAACAGAGATTAAGCATTCAGCGACTGAGAGATCACCGTAAAGGTTAAACAAGGCAGTTAGTCGCAAAGTCTGGAAATGAATGATGGGTTAATGTTAACTCTTCACGACTTTGATTTCAGTTGGGTTGCATGGTCGCCAGATCATGACTCAGGTTAGCCAAGGGTGAAAAAAGCACATTGTTGCCAAGTCTCAAGATGGAACCATGGTTAGTGACATAGTCCCGCGACAAAGAGACTTCATGCAGTCGCGCAGTCGCCTGATCCTAAAATTTAAAAAAGCGGCAGCATTTTTCTGATGTGACAGTGTAAATCTCTTGGCAACCAATCACAGGCTTGCATTTGGATTACTGTGCAAAAAAGAGCGGCTGAAATGTAAGATAGTTGACAAATTACAGTGTGACATGTCAGCCTTTTTGAATGCAGTTGGTAGTTCTGAGGATTCACTTTCAAATTTGATTTCCTGACAACTTCAGCAACTACGGCTAGGTTTTTCAAAGTTCACAGCATGGCAAATTAATGGCAGAACTAATGTTTCTGAATTATGAGCTGTGTACTCTGAATGATGGCTATCAGGAGTTGATGGTGCACTTATTCCCATTCACCATGCTTTCATTTTTCAAAGCTAATTTGCTAATTTTCAGGGGAGTGATATTTTTCTTAGTGTGCAGTGTATTCAAAGTTGATCAAAGGGTTCTAAATTGCAGGAGATTGTGCAGAACAAACAGCTGATATTTGAGATTAGATTTGTTTCAATATCGGTAAAGGAAAAAGAAGCCTGTGGTAGAAGAAGAGATTTTGGACGATGAGTGAGGTGAAAACTTGGCGCTACACTGTTCAGAGACAAGATGGACAGTTATTACAAAAGGAGATTGTAGGTGAGTAGGTGAGCACAACTATCCAGACTCAGCATAACTACTACCAGCTACCATCTACAAATCAGATTGCAGTCGCTAGATCGGGAGAAGAATAAGAATATCTGTTTATACCTTTTTGACTCAGTCCTTCCACCGCTTCTTCTCTCTCTTTCTTTTATCCCTCTTGTAACTTTAGGGTTAGGTTTTCTTTGATCATCCAAAGCTTGTTGCATCCTTAAGGGATTCCAAGATGGTTAAAAATCCTATAAATAGCCTAAGAGTTGTAGTTGTAAAGGGTTCCTTTCCTCTTCCTAGAGCAAGTCCTTGTTGGTCATGTGGAAATTTTATTGTAAGTTATACTTCTGTATCTTTGTATATTCATGAAAGCTTCTTGTCTGGATATGTTGAAGCAGAATACAATAATAGAATACAGTGTGGTTTTCCCTCTTTCATATTATCTTGTCTCTTTTCATTTTGTTTGTGCTCTAGTGTGTTTTATCTGTAAGGCATTTGAAATACACCAGCTATAAGGTAGTTTGTCTAATTGTTTATGAGTTTCTTTCAAGGAGAGGACTAAGTTTCATAGATGATTTTAGAGAGAAAAACACTGTGATAAGAATTTGATGCAGATGTATGTATACGAGAGGATAGTTTGTAAGGCACTCTATCTCAGCCACATGTAGTGTTTAAGGCACTCTACAGTATCTCTGTTATTTTATCTCTGTTGATTCATGTTTTCATTGACTCTTTGCCCAATGGATAGGCACTGGTCTAGAGTATAGTTTGCAGTATGTTCCCCATCCAATATCAAACACCAAATTAATCAAAATACTCTTGTTACTAAGAACAAATGAGCTGAACTCATATGGATTTGTATCAACAGGATACTATTCAGTTTGTTAATCCCTTGAAGAGTGGATCATTAGGTTATCCCTCCTACAATAAAAGGAAGAAGGATGAAAATCCTTGTATCACTGGTTTTTTCTATATTTAAGACCATAAGTTTGAATGGTTAAATCTTGTATTTGATTATGCTTGGTCATTTGCAAGGTGATTTATCAGTTGGTTTAACAAAGGTACATAGAAAATCAATGTCCACATCAATACATACTGTGTAAACAACAATCATAAAAGGTAAAACATGCCTGAGTATATGTGGAGCTCAAAAATGAAGAAGGACCTTATCCAGTCCTTAGAAATTAGGCTTTTCTTGTCTCTGAATCAATATTAGAAGTCATGGTGTTTAAGTAGTTATGTCAAGCACTGTGATTCATACAAGAAAAATCCCTAACACAAAGTACTTTGTTGTGTTGTTGAAATGGATCCCTCCCACATCCTTCTAGGAAGACCTTGAAATATGATGCGGATGCCACACATCATTGTAGGAAGAACACCTACTCTATCACCAAGGATGGAAAAACCTTCACCATGAAGCCCCTTCCTGATACTAAAGTAGATAAAGATCCTACTGTCATCACCATGGGTGAAAAGGAAATAATGAAAGTGTTGAAGTAACTAGAGCCTTTGTCTTAATCTCCAAGCCCAAGGATAGCATAAGGTCTGAGGATAAAGATCTTATACCAGATGAAGTCAAGAAATTGCTAACAAAATATAGTGATGTCACTACTAGTGACCTGTCCACAAGTCTCCCTCCCTTAAGAGATATCAGTCAACAAATAGACCTAAAACCTTGTTCCTCCTTACCTAACAAGGCCCCATACAAGATGACACATGTTCAGCATGCAAAGATTGCAAGGCAAGTCAGTGAACTAATAGAGAAGGGACTGATTCAGAAAAGTTGTAGTCCATGTGCAGTCACATTAGTCTTAGCCCCTACAATGGATGGCAAGTGGAGGTTATGTACTGAAAGCATGACCTTAAAAAAAATCATTATAAGATATAGGTTTCCCATTCCAAGAATGGAAGATTTGCTTGATCAATTAGGCACTACTTGTTATTTTACAAAAAATGATTTAAAATCAAGCTATCACCAAATCAGGATAAAGCCAGGTGATGAATGGAAGACAACATTTAAAACACATGAAGGTTTGTTTGAGTGGCTGGTTCTTCCATTTGGTTTGAGCAATTCTCCTAGTACATTCATGAGGCTCATGAATGAGCTCTTCATTGATTTTATTGGAAAGTTTGTAGTCATATATTTGGATGACATTCTAATTTACATTCATAGCAAAGAAGAACATCTTGATCATGTTGAGTAGGTTTTGAGGAGACTCCATCAGCACAAGTTAGTGATTAACTTGGAAAAGTGTATGTTCATGAAGAAGGAACTTGTCTTCCTAGGCTTTGTCATCTCACAAGGCACCCTAAAAATGGATCCAGAAAAGGTTGAAGAAATTGTCAACTAGCCTCCACCAAAGAACCAAGGTGATGTTAGAAGCTTTCATGGCATTGCAAATTTTTATAGAAATTTTATTAAAAAAATTTAGTCATGTGTGTGCTCCTATGTTGGACACTATAAAGGGTGGCAAAAAGACTAGGTTTGAATGGACTAAAGAAGTTGTAGATGCATTCCAATATCTCAAGAATAGAGTGGCCCAATACCCAATCCTAGTGCTCCTTGACTTCAATAATGTATTTACTATTGAAATAGATGCAAGCAACTTGGAAATAGGTGCAGTCTTGAGCCAAGAAGGTAAGGCTATAGCATTTTTCTCAGAAAAATTAAATGATGCAAAGAAGAGGTATTCTACATATGATTTAGAACTCTATGCAATGGTACAAGCCCTGAAAAAATTGAGACACTACTTTCTCCCTAAAGAATTTATTATCTATACTAATAACCATGCACTAAGTTTCTTAAACAGTCAGAAAAAACTTGGATTCAAACACACCAAATGGATGGAGCAATTGCAGGCTTATACATTCAATATAAAGCACAAAAAGGGGATAGAAAACAAAGTGGTTGATTCCCTAATAAGAAGGGTTGGATTGGTGGAAGAAGTACAACTTTAGAGTGTAGGGATTGACTACCTAAAACATTTATATGTAGATGATCCAGAATTTGGAGAAATTTTTGAGGTATGCACTAAGATGATAGGCAAATATCATACTAATTTTTCTGATTTTCTAATTCAAAATGGACTCTTGTTTAAAGGAACTCAATTATGCATACCTAGATGTTCCATGAGAACAAATATTATAAAGGAAAAACGTTGTGGTGGCTTAGGAGGTCATTTTGGGATAGATAAAACCATAGATATAGTGAAAATGAGTCATTTTTGGCCAAGAATGGCGAATGAAGTCAAGAATTTTGTAGAATCTAGCACTATTTGTCAACAATCCAAAGGTGTATCCACTAACCAAGGATTGTACCAACCTCTACCAATTCCCTCTAGGCCATGGGAATCAATTTCAATGGACTTTGTAATGGGTTTACCAAGAACAAAACAGGGCTATGATAGTGTTTTTTGTCATAGTGGACAGATTTAGTAAAATGGTGCATTTTGTTCATTGCAAGAGCACAAATTATGCTTCACATATAGCACACATATTGTTTAAGGAAGTTGTTAGAATCCATGGTCTACCACAAATAATAGTCTCTAACAAAGATGTCAAGTTTCGAGGTCACTTTTGGAGAACACTCTTCAAGAAATTGGGCACCAATATGACTTATAGTTTAGAATACAACCCACAAACAAATGGTCAAAAGGAGGTGGTAAATAGATCTCTTGGAAATCTCTTAAGATTCCTTAGAAAATAGTACACCCAAAGTTGGGACATGATCTTACCTCAAGCAGAGTTTGCATTTAATGATTCAATGAACAAGTCTACTGGAAAGACACCTTTCCAAACTGTGTATGGACTTCATCTAAAAGGTCCATTAGACTTGGTGGAGTTACCCCATGATTTCATAGTTAGTGCACAAGGAGAATAATTGGCCAAGATGACCTCTAAAGTGCAGACAAAAGTGAAAAAGACACTACAACAGTCCACCATGAAATATAAATCACAGGCGGATAATAAAAGGAGAGAGATCCATTTCAACATTGGAGATAAGGTATGGGCATACCTAAGGAAGGAGAGACTCCCTAAAGGAAAATACTCAAAGCTCCACATGAAGAAAGTTGGGCCATGCACCATTCTCAACAAGATGGGTGAAAATGCATATGAAATTTCTTTGCCTCCTACTTTACTGATTTCTCCTATTTTTAATGTTGCAGACCTTGCCCCTTACAAGTGTGTTGCAGATATTACTAATGTGAAAGATTCACATAATGAAGATGATGGAGACTATGTAACAGATCTCCCACAAAGAAAACCAATGGAGCTAGACACAATTTTGGAATGCAAATTTTTGAAGCAAACAATGAAGAATAATTACATGCAGTATTTAGTGAAATGGAAAGGACTCCCTACAATAGATGCTACCTAGATGATAAAGGAACAAATCAAACAACATGGAACCATTTTTGACTAGTTAACCTCAAGTGGGAACTTGAGTTCAAATCTCATGGGGAGTATGGTGCAGGAGCACCTAAATGAACTAAGTGTTCCTTTGGAACTTAGGTTTTCCATCAAGGTCCTAAGTGTCCTCTAGTCATGTTAGGATCCTAGGTTACTCATTGGACTCCTTTGTAAGACCATAGTTCCAAGTTTGGCATTTTATAAGCCCTTGGTCAACTATTGGTAAATGATTGTCCAAAACCCAATTTATAGGTTATTTCTATGTTTTCATCTTTGGATCCACTAGGGATAACAAAAATAAGGTTGGGACCAAGTTTGGTCAACTAATTTGCAAAATTGCTCAAAAGTTGTCAAGCAACTTTGTGTCAAAATTTGTAAAAAAAATCCCAAATAGATAGTTAGTTTGAATATGTTATGTAACCATTGGGATTTCCTACAAAAACCCTCATAGGTGGGTGGTAGGCCGATCTGATGTAAATTTTTGGCATAAATCAATAAAAACTACTATTTTCCTGCATTCCCAAGAAACAGTCAGTGTGTATGGAAAAGTGTAGATTCATATAAGGGAAAGGTTGATTGCATAAGGTATCCCCATGTGTTATCCTTCTTCTACATTTGTTTTCATGGTCTAATACCCTTTCCATCAGAATTTATCGAATTTTCATTCTTCCTGTCTTGGATTTTAGGCCCTAAATCAGGGTTCCACAAAGAATTGAGTGTAGTTCTCATTTCCACCATGGGAATTAAATGACCCTTTCTGGAAAGCATGTTTTAGTTATTTTATTTAAGACTTTTCAAGATAGGTTTTTCAAAGTGCAGGGAGATGGGCTTGCCATGATGCCCTAGGTGTATATGACCATGTATGCACTATACAGTGGATCAGTACAGTCAACATAAATCTCATTTGGGGATTCATCAAAGGCCCTAAATCGGTTTGGGATATCCTTATACATACCCTCACATGACCCAAGTATTGGTTTGTGCATTGGATGCAAGGAAGGAGTACTTGTAGTGCAAGTATTGTCCAAATTAGGCCTAATATTAAAGGTACTTTTGTGTGTTTTCCTATCTTTCCTTCACCTTCATGTTTTGGTGCTTAAGTATAAGGTCTTAGGCCATAAAGGGTGTTTGAATCCCTAATCCATTCTATGGTTTGTGTGGAAGAATCTTGTTTATGAGAAAAAAAATCCTTCTGGAAAAGGTTATAAGCCTAGTGTTGGATTTGTGAAGCAACTATGTCTCAAATGTTGCAAAGGATGGATAGAACCATTGGATCTTGTTGTTAGGGACCTAAATAGACCATATCTCTGAGTATAGGTCACCCCTGGTCCTAAGAGTCACTTCATGGGGTATTATTGATAATTTGGGTTACAGTGCTTAATAGCCAACCTTGGTAGTTGGTGTTTTAGGCTTGGTGAGACCTAGTGAATAGGTTTCCCTTGGGGCATTGGGTTGTGATAACCTTGGACCAAGTACTTTTCCACACTTGTGATAGGTGTGAAGCACTTTTCCTCTTTGATTTTGGTATTCAAGGGTATATTTCCCTATTTTGAGTCCTTTGGAGTCTTCCTACTACCCACTCTACATCACTAGTCGACCAAACAGTGTACCAAGTAGCGATGTGTATGCAACCTACGAGATAGCCAAATTAGGGAAGAATTATGATTTACCAGATATGGTGCGGAACCAAATATTTTCTAACATGAAACAACTAAAGAAGCATCATAAAGAAGAGGTTAATTTGGGATCATTACTTTTTTGTTTATCATTTTAAGTTAAAAATTTATTTTCAGGAATAGGTGAAGTAAATTGGAGTACAGAAAAACCTGTTATTTACCAAATCAATGATTATATTGAGAAATTAGGAGATGATTTCAATAATTTCATGTGGGGATACTTCAAGGAATTTCAAATCAAAATGCAATAATGTTATCGGATGCCCCCATTGGTAGTAGAGAAGTACAAAGACTATTTGTTTTCTAGTAGACACTAAAACTTGCAGAATCCAACCTATGGAACCAAGAACATCTTGGATCCCAGCATTCGGATATAAAGTTGCAGAGAAAGACTTAATTGGATTTGTAGAATATATATTGAAATAACGAAAGGCTAAAATAGGCAATAGATTTGGAACATATGAGGAAGCCTACAAAAGGATTACATTAGACATCAAGAAGCCCAAGATTCAGAAGAAGAAAGAATAAATGATAAATAAATTGACAGAAAAATATGGAAGCGCTGAAGGTGAAAGAAATTCACAACCAAAAGAGATAGAGGAGAAATCATGAGTGAAGACACTAGAGCTCCCCTCCATACCAGTCAAGAGGAAAAAGGGTGAAACATGAAGGAACATCTATAGAGATAAATTCCCTACCAGTGATTCAAGAGATTGAGGATAGTGAAGTGTAGGAAGTGGAAGTAGAAACAACCACACCCATAACTATCGATGAAGAAGAAAAATAGATTGAGGTGATACCGAAAAGGAAAATGCCTACAAGAAGGTGATCACAACCTCAAGTATCTAAGAGGATAACCACCATAATTCAAAAGAAGATACCCTAGCTAATGTAAAGCAAAGTGACACAAATGATGAGGATACAGAATCAGAGAAGGAGATAATGACATGGGGAAAGTGATCAGATAGGAAGAAAATCAAGATTCCAACTAACCCTAATAAAATGGTAGAATATATAAATGAGACAAGATTAGTTGGGAGAATAAATCCCACTACCTTTGAAAAGTTGATAGAGGAAGATAAGAAACTGATAGAAGATACTATTATTCAACATTTTTTTAAGTAGAACAAATATCTTGGAGATTTAAAGGATAATGTTCCCATTGAATAATATGAGACCTTATTGACAATATGGGATTCAACATATCATAGATTTGAGGAATTAAGATCAAAACTATTGAAGAACATGTTGCCAAATTTATCGGAGAACGACGCAGAAGTATATATGGATAAGTATAAGCTAGAGTTCATAACAAAAAATTTGTCAGTTATCATTCTAGTAAATGATGAATCTGTGTTAGAATAGGACATAACTGAAGTATGGAAGAAAGTATTGAATGAAGAGTAGAATCAAGCCTAGTCAGAGGTAGGAACATCCAATGTTGATGACACATTTATTGTAAGTAATCTTATAGAAAATGAACCTGGTACAATTTTTATGTCAGCAACCAAGGATGTACTTATTGTTGAAGATATTACTAAATAATTAGAGAAGCCAAATGAGCAACATGAAGATTTAGCATAGATTTCCATTGGAAGAGAAGATGACATAGTTATTCAAGAAAATTCTATAGAAGAGTAACCAATTCAAGAACATGTCATTGTACAGGTAACACAAGAAAACCTACCAGACCTCCTACTATAGAGTACAAAATAAATGCTATAGGAACTCAAGAAGAAAGATGAAATCTTACATGAGAAGAACCCTATATCAGCTGATCAGTAGAATTCACCAACCAACATGGAAAAATAGATACTAAGAAGGACACCAACACTAAGAAGTAGCATGATATAATAGATATCGATGATAAGAAATTGGACACAAGTGAGAAGCACACTGATGAAGAAAATAAAGATGAAACAGAACAAAAGAAAGATGAGAATAAAGATGGAGGAGATGATGATAAAGATAAAAATGAAAAGAAGGAGAAGAAAGACACAAAAGGGAAAAGGAAGAGAGAATTAGAAGAAGAATAAGATGATGATTATGATGATGATGATGACCCTAAGTTTGAGATACTCAAATAGGATATGAGGAAGTCAAAGAAGAATAAGGACAAAGACTGAGTATGCAAGAATTTTGGGCAAGAAAGAAAAATTGGACAAGGAAAGAGAGAAGAAATAGAAGAAGAAAATTTTGATAAAGACACTAGATCTATTTGAAGATCTTATGCCATACGTGATTGTGGATACAAAAGAGTCATTATTTTACCAGTTAAAACCTTATATAGATGAAATCATTCAATCAAGAAAAGATTTGGAGGAAAGACTTACCAGTAATGCGAGGAAGAAACGGGAATATAATATTGTACAACAATTGTTAACAAATATTGTAGTTTTGAAAGTGTAATTATCAGAGGTAATTAAAAATATATAAAGGAAACTTTGCAGAAAGAAACATCAATGTACACAAGATTGTGTAATTTTTCATAGTTCACAGGAGATATCAACAATAAGATTAAAGGAATTTAGACTGAGATAGCACAACATATCAGCAATCTCTAGCCTACAAAAAAGTTCATGGACTATTTAGCTAAGCTGAGGGAGATTATTTAAAAGAAGAAAGAGTTAATAGTAGAGCGAGCGGGCCTACATATGCAAATATTAGAGTTACAAGGTGTAATCACGCAACATATAGATATTATTCAGGCTAATGTTACAACATCGGAGAAAATTCTACAAACACTAGAGTTAAGTGTTGTGGACAATCTTGAAGCACTTGCATCAGACTTAAATGAACACATGATAGGATGGAATGCACTATAGGAATCATGTGATACAATTTTGAAGAATACCAGAGATAGGTACATGTGCATCATGGATACACTATAAGGATATGCCACATGCAATTATCATTTGGCATTGAGTGCCAAAAAAGGGGAAGTATATATAATGAATATAGTGGGAAGTATAAGAAAAGGACAAGTATAAAAATGATATATCTAAGGGGAAATATATCAGTATATACAAATTATACAGGAATACAGAGTCTATAGGAAGATACAGGACATATGACATATGACAAAGTTTTTCCATCAATGCCAGAGGGGAAGATTGTTGAAAATCATTGAGAAGATTCTTATAAATCATTGGTATTATGATAAGTTTTTTAATTCATGTCAAATAGCTACTATAATACCTATTATATAGATGGAAGAGTTATTGGAATAAGGAGGTCAACTATTGGAAGCCGACCACTATCGGTTGTGAGGAAACTCGCGTAGTAGCTGACAAGAGGAAGAACAAGAAAATGATTTATGGATTGACCGAGATTAAGTTTTTTATTAAACCTAAGATCAAAGGTCAGGAATGAAGGATGAGAGAAGGAAAATCAATGATAAGAAGCATAAGGAACATATCATAGAGAGAGTTGTTGAGAAGAAGTTACAGAGATAGAATTGAGCAGAGAAACGAATTGAAAGAAGAGAAGAGAAGAAAATAGAGATTTAGAGAATAAGGGATATGACAAGCTTTGGAAGGAATCATATACAGGTCATTAATATCTTTTGAATAATCCTAACAGTTTCTACAAGGTATTGTAAATCCCTTAGCTGGGTAGTCTCTAACAGGACTGACAAGTTCATTTTTTTGTGATCTTTTTGTAAATCCTTTAACGAGGTGAATGCCGCACAGGTGGGATTAAATATCTTAGTAGATTAGTCCTAATAGGACTATAGATACACTTAAAAATGTATCATTCACTCCTAATTGGGTGAGTCACTCACAAGGTGACATATTGTAAGCCCTAACTAGAAAAAAAATTTCTACAGTGAAGAGTTGTGGGTGTCATCCCCACCATACTTTTTCCCTCTGACCAAGGGTATTTGCATAACCAAAATATATGTGTTATGGATGTGGATATGATTATGCATTACTATTATTTACTTTATCTTTAAGTTACAACATATCGGTAATACTTTGAACACTATCGGTTAAAGTTACTATTAGTAAATGTTTAATGGTTCAAAGTTCAATTAGAAGAAAAAGTGGTTGAAGTTTGTTAATATTGATTCACCCCCCTCTCAATACCTAATCTTTCCAATTAATAGGATCTACTCCTTAGGGGGGTGATCAGAGGAACACAACATAACATATTTGGGTGATCAAGCACCTGGTTTGTTGTAGGTATGAATATTTGGAAATGATACACCCTACAGTGATGGGATGTGTAGAGAAGGAAAATAGCTATGGAACCCTTTGAAATTGATGTCAAAGGGGGAGAGATATAAGTGAAAAAATCCCTACTACCTTAGGGGGCTATGAAGAGGATATCTAGATATTTGTATTAAGAAAGTTACTTTGAGTTGATGGATTTTCACATATGTTGCCATCAATGTCAAAGGGGGAGATTGTTAGAATTTTTTCCATTTGAGGTGTTGACATTCATGTTTTTTCATTAATGTCAACATATGTTTCAGTTAGATTCTTTAGAAGTTTCATAAAGACTGGCTATCATAGGTACATGTAAGATTGACAGTTGTGTACATATAGTGTATGGTGTTTCAGCATGTGTGAGCATGGAGTTATGTAGAGGGGAGTTTTTACACCTTATATCTAAGGTCACTAGATTTTATATTAATGTTTGCATGAGTTATAATTGTTTTGGTGAAAAATGGGCACAGGGCAGTGACAGAGGATTATGATAGAGATGGTCTCTGAGTTTTTGGAATAAATTGGATGTGAGCATGGGTTTTTGTATGTGAGCTTAAAGAATGATATAATACACATGGGAGACCATTATTTTAGCTTCTTGGGTCACTAGATTCTTGATGATGTTAGCTAAGGCATGTGGACTAGTGAAGACCTATTTATGTAACATGCTTAATGATTGGCGAGCATAAATTATGGATCTTGGTGTGTAACTAAATATTTTTATTTGTTAATTACTTATGTAAGGTACTGTGTCTATCTTAGCAAGGGTCTATGTAATTTTTTGTGCATTGGGGAAGTCTTAACAGGCCGACCTATTTTCTTATTGTAAATTGTATAAAGGAAAGTAGTGTCTTGATGTATAAGGGTATGGATTGGATGTATTGGATGTTACAAGAATGTAGATGCAAGTTATGCTAGATGTAGAGAAGTGATTATGTTTGTAATGCACTTCATTGGAACTGTATAGGCAAAGAAAGTTTCTATCAGTTAGTTTACTATTATAAGTATACTTTTATACTTCTCTTTGGGCAGTGGATCTAGAAGGTGGGTTTAACCTTTAGAAGGTGGATATAACCTTCACTTTGGGCAGTGTGCTCGTGTAGTGATATCATCATTTCATTCGGCTCCTAATAGGTTTTAGAAGACTCCTAACATGTCCTATCTATTAACAAGTACTTTCTACTAGATGTAATAATCATCTCCTAATAGGGCTTGAACTTCTAATAGGGATACAATATTTCTAGTGCATTATTTGTGGGTGTTAATTCCCACTGGGGTTTTTCCCTTAACATGGTTTTCCTCGATAACAAATAATTGTGTTATGGTGTTGTTCTTGAAGTGTTCAAATTTTCATTAAGTTATTGATTTATAAGTTTAAAGTTTAAATATTAGGCATGCAACTGATTCCCCCCCCCTTAGTTGTATTATTCCTAACAGTTATTGGTCCATATTTGCAAGTTGTGAGTCAAAGAATCAGTATTATTTTATTTATGTTGTGCCCTCACAACATGAATAATATCTTTGCCTTTAGTGGTGGTGAGTGTGTGAGTGGTTAAATATCATGTTTTCACAATGTTGTAAGGCTTGTTTGGTCTAAACTATTTATGGTCACAAGGCTGTGAGTAAGGTCGTGATAGTTAGTAAAAAAAATTAATTGCAATGTTGCAGCGGTTAGATAAAAATAAATATTATGGATGCGAGTGTGCAAGAGGGTGAAAAGTTGCAGTTTGATATTAATTTGATGGTTTAAGATTGGTGTTTACACAACCTTGCAGGTTTCTTGGCAGTTAGTGATCTGGGGTTGTGAGTGTGCAAGATATTGTTGCATGGCATGGAGGTGACAATACAGGTTAGTATGATGTGGTTGTCATGACCTCACAATGGTTTGGATCCAGTTATATTTGTGTTTATGAGGTCGGGACAAATGAACATATGGTTATAATTTCTAGTGATTGTAGCATTACGATGGTTTCTTGCAATTTTATTTGATGGTTTCTAGGCTACAATAAATGATATAGAAGTTAGTAAGATTGGTAATTGCAGCATTGCAACGGTTTGGTAGAATGAAAGGTTTGGCGTTTGAGCTTGCAATATGATGACACATGGTGACATAAATTTTGATCGACAGCATAGCTACATAAAATAAAAGGGATTTTAAAATAGAATTGATCCATTTGGAATTTTAGCACAATTTTTTGGCTAAGGTGGCATTCTTTTTCACATATACATGATTCAAATTTGGTCGATAACTCAAAATGAAAAGATGGAATTTTCATGACTCTTTGAAAGTTATAGTAGAAGCATGTGAATTAATGACTAAAGAGATGGTTTAGTAGTAGTGAGATTTTCTCTATAATGTGTGATTTATGACTCATTTGACATATAGTTCTATCTAAAAGGGAAAAGTGCAGAGCTGGTGATTCGTGCAAAAAATGGTAAAGTTGATATTTTTTTGACCTCATGGTGAAACTGTGAGTAGCTTGAGCATTCCTTTTTTAGAAGGGAATTCATTTTTTTAGTATTTCTATTTATCTCTAATTACTTTAGCCATGAGTCAGAGTGCTTCTACTAGTTCAAAAAAGTTGTGAAGGTTCCCAATTCTTATTGGTAGGAGTTTATAGATTTGTTTCCTGAGTCCAGTAATAGTCAGGCCAAAAATGAGTTTGAATGGAAATATGTATGCAGTATGTGCAGAAACCCACAGATGCAGTCATCTAGTTGGTCCCTATTTAATTAATTTTTTAATAATATGTTGGAGGGCCACCAATTTAAAACCCTTGGGAATTTAATTTGGCTAGGTTAATTGTTCCTGATATTTTCATGGATGTGGAATATCTAAGAGAGTTGACCAAGGCTTATTGTCCTTTGACTAGGGTTATAAGAAGGGCAGACAAGAAAACCCTAGTTTCCATAAGTACACAGAGTTTGGTAGATGCATTCCATATTTTGGGAGCTACTTGCATAGATATTTATTTTGATAGAGAGAAGAGAAACTATAAGGCTCACAAGGAAATGTTGAAGTGTGTTTTAATTCCCATGTATATGCCTAGAGCTGATAGGAAGCTTATCCAATTCCTAAAAGTGTGGATGAGTTGTATGATCTTAAAAAATTTCACAATTATATGGCTTACACTATATATGTGTTGTGTAAAGTTCTTGGTATTGATGGTGTGACCATAGTAACAGAAGACTCATTGATGATGGCTATGCAATGCAAAACCCAGAGGTGAACATTGGTTATGATTTTGTATAGTATCTGATTAAAAATTTACATGAAGGGTTGATAGAGATACAAAATAATCCAGGGAAGATAAATTTCAAATTCTATTCAATATTGTGCCATCTTATTTTGTTTCATAATGCTGATGAAATAAATGATAAGGTTATTATGATAAAAGAGGATAATTTTGGTGAACCATTGCCTGTTTAGTTGTGCACCAAAGTGTGGGATATGAGTTTTTCTTTCTCCTATTTCTTGTATTTTGAGAATTCGATTGTTAGTCCTGTCATGGATGTTCTTGGTGTCAATAGGGAGATATTGGGTTTAATTTTTAGAAGATCACTGAGGCATTATCACTTTGTTCCTGGTTCGCATGTTACACATAATTGGCATGACTTTTACTTCTTTGATGATATCACAGTTTTTAGAGTCTATGGTTGTCCACAACCACCCTATATTCTATTGAAGACAATTAATCAATTGTGTATTGTCATTGATTTTACACATGTACTTACACTTATGTAGTGGTTTTACACTAATGTCTACATTCAGACTAAGCACAGTTGGTAAACAAAATGAGTTGAGGTCAGGCATTGAAGAATTTCAGTGTTGACTGAGTTCACTTGGGCATTTCAGTCTTGGTCGAGCATTCAGTTGCAGCCGAATAACAATGATTTATATCATGTAATTAAATAGTTATATGAGGCCAACTGTAATATGATTTATCATTTAGAGTTTGTTCAAGCCAACTTGATAGGGCTTACCATGTATTTATGAAAGATCAAGTTTGGATTGAATGTATGGTGTTGTTGTTACAAAAGTGTAAAAGCGAAAGTAAAGGCAGAAGTGTGGAATTCTATGACATGAAGAGTGAAGGTGAAATCAGATGAGATTCTGATTAAGTAAAGAACAATCAAAGCTGCAATAGAATATCTGATCAACAAGGATCTAGTTACAATCAAGCAGAGATCTAAATCATCAAAGACAATTTCTTAGACATACAGGTCAATTCATTGTTACTTTCTAACAATTGTAGCAGTGATCAAAATCTCTTAACAAAGTAGACTTAACAGGCTTTTGTAAATCCTCTCACAAGGTAGCATTTCCAGATTGAAGTGTTGAAGACCTCTAACAAGGCCACTTCTCACAGGGTGATTAAATCCTTTAACAAGGTCACATCTAACAATGTGTTATTGTAACCTTTAATAAGGTTGTCTCCTAACATGGCTCACTTCAGAAGAGTGAAAAATAGTAACTAGTTACATTGGTTTTTTTTCCATATTGGGTTTCCACGTTAAATCTTGGTGTCATATGTGTACTTGTTACTTGTTTTATGTTTTATGTTTTATATTTTTGCATTTAATCACTAAATTATAATTGCATTAAAGATTTCTTTGATACCTGAGTTACAGAAGGAACACCCGAGTAACAATATTAAAGTATTTAGACATCTAAGGGACAAGGATTTGTTTTGGAGTAACTGATTCACCCCTCCCCTCTTAGTTACTTATCTCATTTCCAACAATTCATATCAGAGCTTCAAGTTCTTTTAGGAAAGGTTTCAAGGCCTAAGCTAAAGAGCAGAGATGTCTTATAGGAGGGAGATCCCAAAGCTAAACAAAGACAATTTCCTAGCATGGCAGGAACTGATGAAGCTACATCTATCTACTATTGGAGATGTTAGTTTACAATTCTTAGAGACCAAATATATTGCACCAATAGGGACTATGACTGTGGAACAGATGATGGAATGGAAATTTCATAACATAATGATGATTGACATAGCTTCTTCACTCAGATACTCAGAATTTGATGAAGTCAAGGACTGCCCTACAGCCTATGACATGTGGAAGAAATTATAGGACATTCCTGCAGGTGATGCAAATGTAAAGAGAGCTAAAGCAGAAAGTCTAAGAGGACAATTTGACTAGATGAAAATGAAAGGAGAAGATATCACAAAGTACAGTGAAAGAATCAATAAAATTATAAGTGCCATCAGAGCAGTAGGTGGAATAATTGAAGATGCTATAGTAGTCAACAAGGTACTTAGAACTTTACTTCCTATCTATGCTATTAGAGTTTCATCCATTCAAGAAATGAGGTGCAACAAAGACATTACTCTGGATACATTAGTGGGAAGGCTTACAACCTTTGAGTTGGACAATTTTGACAACTATGCTTCTGGCTCTAGCAATCTTGAGTTTGCATTCAAAGCCAAATTGAACCTTGGTAAAAAGGATAGATACTCTAAAGGAAAGAAAATTGAAAGTGAGAGCTATGATGAATCTGATGATGAAGATCTTGACATCATTGAAGAACTGCTTGCAAGAAGAGCTGCAAAAGGAAAATACAGAGGAAATATACCATTGATTTGTTTCTCATGCAATGAAGTTGGTCACATTGTTGCAAAGTGCCCAAACAAGGAAGACAAGGATGAAAGGAAGTTTAGCAAATTCAAAGGTAAGAAATATTTCAATAACCACAAAATCTATAAGGATAAAGGCAACAAGTCTTGTAATATTGCAAAGGATTTTGACAGTGATGAAGAAGAAAAAATGGTTGATATTGCCATAAAGGATGAGCCAGATGGGGAAGATGAAAAGACTGCACTTTTCTCACACATCAATAAAAATGATACCTGGATAATTGATAGTGGTTGTTCTCATCACATGACTGGTGATAAGACAAAGTTTGAACATCTTGAACACTATAATGGTGGAAGTGTCAGTTTTGGGAATGTTGAACCTTGCCCTGTAAAAGGAAAAGGTTGCATTGTTCTGATACAAGGAATCAAATGTGGCAATGCTTATTGGGTTGAAGGATTAAGGAGAAATCTACTCAGTGTAGCATAGCTAAACAAAATTGGCTTCAATGTGGAATTAATGAATGGTAAGGCCAAGCTCCTGGATGGTAAAGGGAACCTAGTTGGAACAAGTAGGCAAACAAAAGGTAATTTATTCTATCTTGATCTCACTGAAGGTTCATGCTTTATTGCACAAGTAGAATAAAGTTGGTTGTGGCATAAAAGGTTGTGTCATGTGAATTTTGACAATCTGGTAAACATAAGCAAGAACAAAAGAGTCATAGGTATTCCTATCTTGAAGAAACCTGAGTTAGAAACATGCAAACAATGTCAAATTGGAAAGATGAGCAAGACTAGCTTCAAGAGAAAGAATTACAATACTGATGAAGTCTTGGAATTGGTACATACTGATCTATGTGGACCAATCAGAAAAACAAGCTATATTGGAGAAAAATAATTTATTATTTTTGTTGATGATCATTCCAGAATGATGACTGTCATGTTTCTCAAAGAGAAATCAGAAGCTTTTCAGAAATTCAAGTGGTATCTTGCAAGAGTTGAAAAAGAAACAGGAAAGAAACTAAAATGTCTAAGATCTGAAAGAGGAGGAGAATTTATCTCTAATGAGTTCAATGAATTTTGCAATGAAAGAGGAATAAAAAGACAGGTATCTGCTCCTGGTACACCATAGAAAAATGGAAAATCCATTATGGATTGTGCCAAAACCTTAATGATTGAAAAGAATGTTGTTTCCAAATACTAAAAGGAGGCCATCAATACTATAGTGTTCACCTTGAACAGAGTTCAACCAAAGAAAGGTAGTAATCAGACACCTTTTGAATTATGGTATGGCTATAAACCTAATGTTCATTATTTCAAAGTATCTGGAAGTAGATGCTACATCTTGAAGAAAGAAAAAAATGGGAAACTAGATGCAAAAAGTGATGAAGGAATATTCCTAGGTTACTCATGTAAAATAAAAGCATACAAATGTCTGAATCTTACTACTCATTAAGTCATAGAGAGTGTACATGTCAAGGTTGATGAGTTTGTAGAAAAATGTGAAGAGAAGAGAAATAAAGAGCCTAAAGACTACAGAAACTTTGTATATCATGAACCTGATACTATACCTATGATTCAACCAATGGTGATGGGACAACATATACTGACACAAACTGTACTACCTAAGTTGAAAAATATGCCACATGAACTGCTAGTAGAAGGACCCATGTCACAGACTAATGGACCCAAGTCACAGATAGAGAAACCTGAGTCACAGACTAAAGGACTAGAGTCTCAGACAAATGGACCCAAGTCACAGTCAGAGGGACCCAAGTGTCAGACAGAGGAACATGAAAGAATGTTTGAGAATGACAGACCTAGTGGATCAAGTCCAGAATCTAGATTGAAGGTTCTAGTACTTTCTAGATATGTGAAAAGGCATCATGCACCTGAGAAAATAATTGGCGATTAGACAGAAGGTGTAATGACAAGAAAGAAACTAAAAGGTACATGCTTACTAAGTGAATTTGAACCTAGAACTATTAAGGATGCATTGAATGATGAAAGTTGGATAGAAGCAATGAATGAAGAAATTGAGAAAATTGAGAAGAACAAAACTTGGACTCTTGTACCTAGGCCAAAGGAAAAGAATATGATTGGAACCAAGTGGGTTTTCAAAAACAAGATGGATGAAAATGGGAAAGTTTCTAGAAACAAGGCTAGACTAGTTTGTAAAGGATATGCTCAAGAAGAGGGTATTGACTATGGAGAAACTTTTTCTCTTGTTGTAAGACTTGAAGGAGTCATAACTCTTCTGGCATATGTTTCACATAAAGGATACAGAGTATATTAGATGGATGTAAAGTCTGCATTTTTGAATAGAATCCTAGAAGAGGAAGTCTACATTGAACAACCAGAAGGCTTTATTGATCCCAGCAGAAGAAATATGGTTTGCAAGCTACAGAAAGCATTGTATGGACTAAAGAAAGCACCAAGAGTCTAGTATGAAAGACTACATAGCTATCTAATAAGCATTGGATTTCAAAGAACCAATGATAACAGTAGCATGTACATCAAAGAAGGACCACAGAACAAGATACTGATA
This sequence comes from Thuja plicata, assembly GCA_018584345.1. Classification (NCBI taxonomy): domain Eukaryota; kingdom Viridiplantae; phylum Streptophyta; class Pinopsida; order Cupressales; family Cupressaceae; genus Thuja; species Thuja plicata. The sequence goes on from MU226254.1 coordinate 2,443,022, forward strand.
GCAGAGATATTTGTTGATGACATATTATTCATTGGTTATGATGACTTATGCAAAGCATTCTCTGTAGCTATGAAAAAAGAATTTTAAATGTCTATGTTTGGTGAGATCAAATTTTTTGTTGGTTTACAAGTACATCAAATGAAGGATGGTATCTACATTACTCAATCAAAATATATCAAGGAGATACTCAAGAAATTTGGTATGGAATATTCAAAACCTGTTGGAACACCCATGTGTACTAGACAAAAACTATCTAAGGATGATGATTCAAAAGAGGTAGATTAGACCAATTATAGATCTATGATTGGAAAATTACAATATGTTGTGCACACCAGACATGATATAGCATTGGTATTTGGTATTGTTGCAATTTTTTCAGCTAATCCAGAGATAATCGCCTAATGGCAATCAAAAGAATTATGAGATATCTAAAAGTTACTGAAGACTATGGTTTATGGTATAAGAATGGTGGAAACTTTGATTTAAAAGAATTCACTGATGCTGATTGGGCTAGAAGTGTCGATGATAGGAAGAGAACCAATGGTGGAGCTTTCTTTCTTGGAAAAAGGTTAGTGTCTTTGACTAGCAAGAAACATAATTGTATTGCTTAGTCTACACCAGAGGCATAATATGTATTTGTAGCAGTGAACTATTCTAACATCATATGGATCAAGCAGTTGTTGTCAAGAATGAAGGAAGAGATAAAAGAACCAATTATTATCTACTGTGACAACACTAGTGCCATTAACATCTCAAAGAATCCTATGATGCACACAAAAAATAAGCATATAGAAATAAAATATCATTTCTTGAGAGAATTAGTACAGAATAGTGAAGTAAGGTTGGAATATGTAAACACCAAAGAACAAGTTGCAGACATATTCACCAAACCCTTACTTAACAATGCATTCTTGTATCTAAGAGAAAAACTAGGGGTACTTCCCCTACCTGAAGATCACTAAAATATAGTTTAGTGATGCATCAACCCGAGCGACAGTGAAAATATTTCAGTTGATGCAGATATATCAAAGCCCATTGCAAATGAATCAGTACTTTCAAGTACATTACAACTTCAAAGAGAAATATTATTTATGGAATTGGAGTCTTTGGCATCTATTGTCAAAGAGGGAGAGTTTTCTATAATACATAAGAATCAGAATGAAGCTAAGGACATCTTCAAAGAGAGAATCAGAATGAAACTAAGAACATTTTTAGAGGGAGAATCATAATGAAGCTAAAGACATTAAAGAAAAATTTTGTTGCTCCGCAATTCTTTGTATTATGACATGATGTGTTGCCATCAATGCCAAAGAGAGAGATTGTTGAAGACAATTATTTAATTGTGTATTGTTATTGATGTTACACATGTACTTACACTTATGTAGTGGTTTTACACTAATTTCTACATTCAAATAGAGCAAAGTTGGTAAACAGAATGAGTTGAGGTCGGGCATTGAAGAAGTTCAGTGTTGACCAAGTTCACTTGGGCATTTCAGTCTTGGTCGGGCATTCAGTTGCAGCCGACTAACAGTGATTATATTATGTAATTAAATAGTTATATGAGGCCGACTATAATATGATTTGTCATTTAGAGTTTGTTCAAGATGACTTGACAGGGCTTACCATGTATTTATAAAAGGTCAAGTTTGGATTGAATGTATGGTGTTGTTGTTATGAAAGTGTAAAAGAGAAAGTAAAGGCCGAAGTGTGGAATTCTATGACATGAAGAGTGAAGGAAAAATCAGATGATATTATGATTAAGTATAGATGACTCAAAGCTGTAATAGAATATCTAATCAGCAAGGATCCAGTTACAATCAAGCAGAGATTTGAATCAGAAAAAATAGTCGCTTACACATACAGTTCAATCCATTGTTACTTTATAACAATTCTAGCAGTGATCAAAATCTCTTAACAGAGTAGACTTAACAGTCATTCGTAAATCCTCTCACAAGGTAGCATTTCTAGATTGAAGTGTTGAAGACCTCTAACAAGGCAAAGAGAAAGTAAAGGCCAAAGTGTGGAATGCTATGACATGAAGAGTGAAGGCAAAATCAGATGAGATTATGATTAAGTATAGATGACTCAGAGCTATAATAGAATATCTAATCAGCAAGGATCCAGTTACAATCAAGCAAAGATTTGAATCAGAAAAAATAGTCGCTTACACATACAGTTCAATCCATTGTTACTTTCTAACAATTCTAGCAGTGATCAAAATCTCTTAATAGAGTAGACTTAACAGTCTTTCATAAATCCTCTCACAAGGTAGCATTTCCAGATTGAAGTGTTGAAGACCTCTAACAAGGCCACTCCTCACAGGGTGATTAAATCCTTTAACAAGGTCACACCTAATAGTGTGTTATTGTAACCTTTAAC